>CAJNOQ010004967.1:0-16315 GCA_905250885.1 Didymodactylos carnosus | reverse complement strand
AAGATCCAAGCGTATTGTGCGATATCCCCGATCGGTAATCCATAGAAGACCATAGCGACGTCGTCTTCTCATACGTCAAACATGTACTATCAAATTATCTAGACCGACATCGGGTACTTCCGCTAGTCAGTACATATTTTATAATTCTCTTATTTCTTGAATGATCCAACGTACAGACCAGGAGGACATCTCACTTTGAAGACAACTGTTTTCTTTATCAGTAGTAGAGGTCCTGTGCTTCAAGAATCATCTGAATTTTCTTCGAATTCCCATAATTAACTCAAAAATGCTTTGTAAATTTGCGGAAGTTTTATGTCAGAAACATTTGAATAATGGTTCTCGTACATTTCTATGTGGACTATCAAATATATTCGTTTCTAAGCATATCGATTCGGCTAGTATATACTAAAGTGCTTGATCTGATGAAAGCTATAGCAGGATGTATGACAGGATAATGAATCAGTTAATATGAGAATGCAAATAATATGCCGTAGAGGATAATGTAGGTTAATAAATTTCGAAAATGTTTTTGCTGCTAAAGGGGAAAACACTAGCTTTGATTTACTTTTTAAATTTCTCACGGTATCTTCCCAAATGTCCGATTCGTCTTGAACATTTACTTTCTACAAAAAGGTCAAACTGTTATGACTTTCTGTTTGTTGTAACTTCATCTGTTTACTGCTTCACTCAGTCGACTTTCCAATCTTCTCGCGGGACAGTTCGCTCTCTGGTTCTTTTTTTTCCATACCGTTTTTCTCTTTTGAGTCAGTCACTCGTTCTCAGTTATATTCCTGATCTAAGAAATTTGGGGAAAACTGTGTTCCGAGAGCGGTATATAGCACATCTGAAGTTATTTTTTCAATGTATGTTGTGATCACTGAATTACAGTATTTAAACAGCCACAGACAGCACACAGACATCCACACAAAACCCAAAGCAGCTACACCGACATCCACAGAAGTGTCTAAATTTCCTGGATAGACCACAGTATGTATAGAAGATCAGACGCTGTTTTCTTGATGAGGGTCTGCTTTCTTCTGAATCGATCTCTGAAATAGAGACCAGGTCTGTCTTTTATCTGACCAGGATAAGCAAATAAAAACAGGAGACAGGAACCAGGAACTGTAAGTAAAGTTATCTTTCTGTTTTCCGGACCAGGCAATATGAACATTCACTATCTCGATACATGAATGTGTTCTTAATGCTTGATATTTTTCTGTTTAATTTACGTTTACACGGAGAATGAGCCAAAAAGTGGGTTTTACCCTACTTTTCGTTTTTTCACTGTGAAGCCGGGTATTAATAAAGTTGAGTCGAGAAATAAAAAGGTGTCAAACTTAAACTTCCCAATTTTCATCTGGTAAGCCAAAAACGCTAATCAAAACTGTTAAAAAAGTTGTTTTCGACATCAGTATTCGTCAGTATCGATATTGCCAGTATTCAGTATACTGGTAGTGGTACTGGCACATACCTACTATTCACAGCACACTTTGCCTGCACACCTTATGGATTCTATGATATGTTTTAGACCTACTTTGGAACAGTGTCAATTCCACTAATTCTTTTGTTATTATAAGCTTTATTGAAAAGAAATTGGTAGAATAATGAGTAATTTTCAAGTGCATATGGTAATATGGTAATTATTCTTAAACGGAACGAAAATCTTTAACAATCAATTCAAATATTTGAAAAATTTATTAAAATATCTGGAAATGCACACTTTGATGAGAAATCAACAAATATCTCAACATCTAAGGATGCCACGAAATTCTTATGCACACGTCAAAGGACATATCAACAGCTGAGGATGTATAAAATTTCGTCACAGATGTCAAGAGGTATCGAAACCGGTCGTGGTATGATTTTCTATTTGTACCGGAGTTAAATATTCTACACATTGCTTTCAAAAAATTACTCGTTATACAACAGTGTAATTGTGAAAGTTATATGTGTGATTTTGATTCCTCTAGTCACATGTGTCAGCTTCAATTTGAGAGTTTCGTGGGCTCTCTGCAATGTTTCATTACTGAGAAATCTTGCAGCTACAAAATGGTGTTAAGGTGAAAGTCGCTTTCGTGATATGTAGCACCAGCATCTGATGCATGTTTCAGGACTTCCAGTAAAACTCTTATAACTCTTGATTAGAACATCATTTAGAGCTGGGAGATATCTCATTTTGATCAGAAATGTCTTCGAATATCTTCTTCAGTAAATGCTCGTTCGTAGAACGATGATCGATAGACGGAAAAGCGGCTGTTTATATAGGAATTTGTTCATGCAGACGAAAAAATAAGAGAGGAGAGAAATGTTTTTATTTGATTGTTTATTGAAAGGAAGAGTGAAAATTTTGTGAAACCCTTTATTAGAAGTGGAAATTTTATTCAAAGAGAAATGGAAATTTGTAAGAATTTGCTGAATTTTAGGCTGGAATATTTTAGAGTTCTTTTGTTCGAAGAGGAAAAAAAATCGTTCTTTATTATCTCGATCAGTATATAAACCTGATGATATTTTACTCTTTGACGAGCAGATGCATCTATAGAGATTTGAACGTAAACACACGCATCTGTGAAAAATTAAATTGTTTAAATTGGGACGCTTTGTTTGTTGAAATTTGGTGAAAGGGGATATTTTTCAAGGAGAAAGATCATTTTCCAGTGTAAACGTGAGAAAAGCAGGAAAAAGATAACTTTTTCTTTCTTTCTTTTTTTCTATGGTGTGAGAGAAGGAAAGAAGGAGGAAAACGCTTTACATCTTCCTTTATATCTAAAAACAAATACTTGAACTAATAGGTTTTTTGGATTTGTCAGAATGTTAAAGATATCATTGTAGATTCATGGATGGCGTTTATGATGTTGCTAACAGTGCCGATTGTTTTTGGAGTTGTTATCGTATTTCGTCCGATGCACTGTATCACTAAAATAGAAACAAAAAACCGGGCAGCACATATTTAAACAGATAAATTCAAATTCTTTCTGGAGGTGGTTTTAAGACGTTTTTTGAGGGTTTGTTTCGGATTAACATTTGGGTGAGGTTTTCGGTTAGACGATTGGTAAAAATAGAGTGAACGTCGGTAAGGGGAGTGTTTTTATATGTCTCAGTCCACCTTTAGTAAAATTTGGGGCCAGAGCGCGAAATGGGAGGCACGTATGAAAAATGGATGAGAAGATCCTTTTGCGGATTAATTTGTTTGCGTGGTAGTCGGCTACTCGTCCAGTGTAGGTCTCTAACATTAGTACGGCAGTAATCATATTTGCTTGGGTTCTCGGAAAGAGAGCCAGGGTTACGTAAGCGGATATCTTTGACAAAGCGGTCGAAATGGGCGTCTGTGAACTTGGATGGGTAGCCATTGAGTAGGAGTCTAATTTGAATGTTAAATACTTCTGTTTTGCAGTCTTCAAAGTGTGAACAGATCTAGCGCTCGGAGAATTGCAGCGTATGGTATAATCTGTTCTATATGGATAGGGTGTGAGGAGACAAAAGGCAAGATACAGTAAGGTACAGTTGAATACTCTTCTTCACAATATATCGAATCACAAAACATTTCTCTTTCAAATCAACTTTAGAATTTCGTCTAAAACTCTATTATTTGTATCGAAGCAGGATATAGTTGGAACTGACCACTTAGACAGTCTCGAGCTGAATTCTTTTAGAAATTTCTCTCTTCAGGCTGACTTCGGACGGTAATGCTTTCTTCACGCTAAGTGTTTCACTCAGCTTTTGAGGCTGAGTCGGAATATGATATTTGTATTGGATAAAAAATGAGTTCTGATGGAGAAAGTTGCGAAGTACAGGCAGAATTCCGGTTTTTTCAGGAAAAATCGTTGTGAAATGAAGTCATGTGAGATGGGATACTATCAGCAAAAAAAGCCTTCATTTTTGTATTTCATTTTATTCATAGGCCTCAGATTTTGGCTGAAATGCAAGAACAACAACAACCCTTACAACAAATTCAACAAGTGGAATAACATACAATCATCAATTAAACCAAAACAGCTTGAACGCCATATCAAATATATTGTCGACAACGAAACCAACTTTCGAAAGAAGAACACAAGGAATATAAAGAGATGGCCGAAGAACAGGGTATCATTGGTAGAGGAACATCGAGATGCAATGGTATATGAAAACATGCCTTCAAGTCTCCTCTTTCGAATGGTGAAAACCGCAACTTTTTATCTCTTTTCGTTCTCGAGTCATTTAAAAAATAGTTACGTGCCTTATCTTTTTGTTTTGTGAAACTTCTCAGGGGTACGCGAATTGACAAAAAACGCGTTTTTTTTCGTTCTTAAAGGCCCACTCCCTCAGAAATTATCTCCGACACCATACATTCGATCTTGACGAAACTTTCATGAGAGAACATTCCCAACTGTAGACCGGCGTTTTCGATGATTTTTTCATAGGAGCTGAGGCTGTTTTTGAGGCCTGCAAATTGTAAAGTCTTTTTCACTCTCAAACTTGTTTTGGTACTGAAAAACTTGTAAAATGATTTGTTACCTTTGACTACAGCTAGGACTATCACTGCTGTATGTTTCAGCTCTTTGGTGCGTTGGAATGCTCAATTATAGTAAAAATACCCAAAACACGAGTTTCATTAAGTCAATCATAACTCGGGAAGAATGCTGCATGGACCCAAATCCTTCTAGAGTTTTTATCACGACAATGTTCTTTGTCAGCTGATATAATATCATCGAAAACGGCGGTATGTATCTAGGAAGTTTCCCTCGTCAGAAATCCATTCAAGGGTTTATCTCCAAGAACTCTTCGTCTTTCAAGTTCGACGTTTGGCATTACTGAAGCTTAAACTCTCCAGATTGAGAATATTCTTTCAGAATAAGGATACTATGTCATATCTGGAGTAAGAGATGTCAGCTAAGGGGACAAACTGAGCACTTTTTTGAAAAATTTACTCTTTTACAAATCTGTTCAGTCGTGTAAGGAAAATGTCAGCCCTTTGACGAATATCATGTCTCAGCTGCTTTTGAGTTTATGTCACCTACTCAACATCGTTTCTAATAATCAAAAGAATCTACTATCGGGGAACGTATGATAGTCTTGAGTTGTCTTTACAGCAATGGAAGGCTAACTAAACGTTAGAGGTTCGCTTGTATTCAACAATAGAATACTTTTTAGTCCGATCGTTACGATAATGTCACATACGCACCACCCTGTCCAATTACCGGAACCAAATGTTTTAGTTTACTTTTTATATTGGTATTATTAAAAATGGTAAATGTTATACAAAGATTTTTATTGTATTTCCGACGAACAGTATATAACAGTGAATTGTGTACAGCAGCAGCGGGAGTAATAATCGAGACAACCGTAACATATTATCTTACTGTTTCCTACGTCGTATTAATGACGATTATTTGTCGAATGTAGGTTATTGAGTTGCTTCAAGTCTAGTGCTCATTTTATCACTTTTTCTTTTCAAATACTTTAGAGCATTGGACGAAATTATGTCAAAAATCGAAAAGAAATTTTTAAACTTGGGCTTTTTCATTCTTTTTAGAAAGAAAAGACGTTTACATCTTACGATTCTCGTTAGGCACATATTCCTTCTTATTTTTTAAGCTACCCGATTAACTGGGTACTCCAACCGCCCAGTTTACCTATAGATTACTCTACTTGATAACTTCCCCGTATCTAATGCATTTCATGTCTTGAACTAGCTGAATCGGTCGGTTAATTGACCGGTTGGAGGTAGATCGATCGATCGGTTAAGTTGGCGGTTAACCTAGCTAATAACCTCCCTGTGTTTAATCTATTTGATACCAGAAACTAGCTTAACCGGTCGGTTAAGTGGGCGGTTGGAGGTAGATCAGATAGAGCTGGCTCGATCGGTCGGTTACGCGATCGGTTAACCTAGCTTATAACCTCCCCAACCGCCCAAAAGTAGGTTGAACCGCTCGATCCTAGGTTAAACTTTTTAAGGTGGATCTAGCTTAAGCGGGTCGAAAACCATGTTATCTAGCTCCAACCGCCCGATTCTAGCTCCATTAATAAAGATTAAAAGTAGGACGGGGCCAAGAATACTTCTTTGAGGCACTCCAGAAACAACAGGGACTGAAGTAGAATGAACAGATCCCACCGTTACTATCTGTGTAAGTTCAGGCAGATATGACTTGAACCAGCCAAGTAGAGGACCAGAAATGGTTTTATTTTTTAGAAAGTTATTACTTTCTGGAGTGTATATATACATATAAAATCAGTCTGTCAGGGTGTCTGTAGACGTATTTTCGCTTCCGTTCAGGTAAACAACAGTGTGTTGGGGGCGTCGATGAAGAGTATTGTGAAAAATTATTACATAACGATGTGATTCAGAATCTGAATGTCGTTGTCAGTCAGGTCATTGCATTGATGAAGTTTATTTTCTTGACGTTGATGTCGATTGCCAATGAAGCAGACAAAAATGATGTCCAGACTTTGGCATCATCAGCAGCAGATAGAGCAGATTTCCTGTGTGTTTGTCCTCGATGCTACTACGGTTCTGTTTGTCAACATAATACAAAAGTGTTGAGTTTTACACTTGAATCACTAATAACAAGTGATCTATTTTCAACGTCATCCATTGTACAGAAAGCGTCTTTCGTATTATACATCGTAGTGCCAGTGCTGTTATTGCTAATTGGTTTCTGTAGTAATCTCTGTTGTTTTCTAACATTCCAATGCCCGAAACCACGTCTAGTTGGCAGTGGTTATTATCTGTTTGTTCACAGTTTAAGAAGTCAGTTGTCATTGATGTTTTTATTTGCTGAAAGCCATACATGTTCTTTTGGGTACGAAAGGAATGATTTGGAATTCTTTATGGAATACGATTTGGTGTAATTTAGTTAGTTTTATACTATCAACAGTTACGAAAATCAGTTATTAGCTCACGAGACTCGTCACGATTGAACGCCTGTATGTTATACTCTATCCAAAATGTCTGTGGTTGAAAAAGCCGGCTATTGTTAAACATATTATTCTTATAATTGTCGTTCTTACACTTGGTTCACATGTGCATGAACTGGTTGTGTATCATATTGTACAAGATCCAAAATATAGCGAGCATGGTGGGTATAACTGTTTGTTTATGTTAAGGATATATGGGAGCCAAGACATGTACGATGACATCGCATATAAGGTGTCGTATGCGTCAAAAGAGCGCGTAGAATGAAGTTGAAAATGGGTATATACTTTTTGACATCCGCGGATGAGAATATGTCGGACTTTATGAAGACTAGGACCACATAAACCAGCGTTTCCATGTTAGAAATGCTCTGCTCTCCTTTTTGTAGGTACGTGGTGTGTGTGTGTTACACAATATTCTACTGCTTTATCAATCTACAATCAAGTCAATATATTCATTCACTATTCGATTCCAGTTTTAATTAATTTTATTTTAACATTCATTTCAATTATTTTGATTGTTCGAAAACGTGCAAATGCTACTCGAAACAGGACTCAAATAAGAGTGTTTCGTGAACAATTACAAAAACAAAAAGAACTATTCATACCATCGTTACTCATACTCTTGTGTTCATTACCACAATTTATAATATCATTTTCATTGGCTTGTACAGAATTAAACGTCAATTGGCAACGTTATTCATTAACTGTAGCTTGTTTCTTATCGTATGCACCACAAGTTAGCTCTTATTTTCTCTACAATCAATCGTCGACTATGTATAAAGAACAGTTTTACAAACATACGTTGGAAAAAAACTGAGAAAATGAAAGTTATATCCTAACCGATACACACTATTCTTTTCTGCTTCTTGTATATTTTGTCTTTTTGCTTGATTAGAAATAAATATGGTGGCTTTTGATGCACAGCACATTCAAATCGAAATAGTAAAGTTACTAGAGTGACAGCGATTGCCTGGAGAAAATAATGCAACTTCTACCAGTGTGATCTTGCTAACCATATTCCCAATTCGAAGAACATGATTAGGAGTATGACAGTCCCATATCAACTCCTATCATAGGAACTGTTGAAAAGTTCTTTCGAACGGAGCTGATATGTTTGAACAGTTCTTTTGAAAGGAGCTGATATGTTCGAACAGCTCACTAGTCGTCTAGACAAAGTTTAAACGTCCCAAATGTTCATTAGACGTTCATATCAGCGAAGTCCTGCAATCATAAATAGAAGTATGTAAAATGGTCAGTTTTTTATTCCTCAGATAAGTATGGTTAAAAAGTAAAATAAAAGAAGTATGATCTTTCTAAGAAAAGCAGACTAAAGAAAAGATTAAAGTTTTTCTTTTAGGAACATTGAATATTTTAAGTTTTTAGCTGAGAGAAAAGACCGTGTTTTTCGAGCAACATAGCCTGCGATTGAGAATGCGCTCTCACTGGGAACTGAGGGCGCGGGTATAGGACCGAATCGAAGTGCCATCTGGTTCAACATTGGAAGTAAAGTTGAATGTTTTCTGCAGAATGACTCAAATGTATGACCGTTCTTCTCCAGTGCTTCGAGTTCAGCAAGCTCTTGCTTTAACGTGAAAATGTTTTGAAACATATTTTCGAGAAAATGCTTGATCAACAATTATAATGGACGATATAAAAACAACTCTACTAACAATAACAAATTTACTCGCTGATTTAAAACAAATTGAATATCATCTCTTTCAACAATCATCATTATCATTAATAACTGTGCGTAATTCACTTTGTGCGGAGAATCTATTATTAGTATTTTTAACAGATGATATTAAATGTGAAAATTATATGGCTATATGTGTCCTTTTATACAATTACGTACTCAGTTAATGCAAAAACTGATTTTAAACGATGAAGACAGTAGTACACTCACAAAACTCTGTTGTGAAAAAGAAAATGAAAATTAAAGTTATACCATGAATCCTTTTCGAGAATTATCAGAACAGAAATCATTAGAAGATGGAGAAAAAGAAGCTGCAGAACAAGAAGATTATACGAAAGACAATAACACTTTATTAATTATTATAGAATCTGAAGAATTACGGCAACAGCAACAAGAAAATGTTCGTGAACTACTGACTTAAGGAAGCAATGTAGCTCATTCCGATTCATTGACTACTACTGTTAAAGATTCACTATTTGAAATTCAATTAAAGACAATAGATATTTCATCAAATCAACTTACAAATAAGATAAAAGAATTATCAGTTTTATTGAGTGAAATAATACAGCCTAATTTGCTGAAATCTCAAAAATATGTAATACAACTTTCGAATAATCACCTAGAGATAAGTGCACTATGTAAATAGTTGGCCAGAAATTGACCCTCAATAGAAGGCCACCCGAAAACTAGCGATGTGCCGAGACACTGTGTAAGGACATGGCCTTTTATTCTGGGGAGAGGGGGTTACAGTTAACTTACCTATGAATGTTGTCGTTCTACCTTTTTGAAATAGATCGATAAAAACATAAGTGCTTCTTGAGATACTTACCTTTATCATCCACAAATTCAGCGTTCGATTCGCACACAAGTATGGCTGCGAGCGTGAACTCCACGTTCCTGTCCGTGCCATCCTCAAGCAAGAAAGTTCTCTGGGGTTGGCAATCAAACTCTGATCCTTCGAATGATCAACAGCAGAAACAATGGAAGAATTATTCTGATTTAGACTGCGAGTTAATTGAAGGACGTTATCAGAAGAAACAGCGAGAAGTCGAACTGGGAGGTACCCATCTGATTAATTTCACACGAATGGTGCATATGCGTAAAGATAATCGTCATCGAACAAGAAGAGTGAAAGGAGAAGTAATTGATGCCATTCGATATACACGAGAAGAGAGATTCTGTTATCTTGAGCATAGCATCCCACAATCATTCGGCTATATAGATGGATGTGGCTATATAGATGGCTATATAGATGTTATGTCGCAATTTATCCGTGACTGGAAGAAGAAAAACGCTTCAATATGTGATAATGAGCACGTGACTACAGTTGTAGTGCAAGCTGCCCAAGGTAAACTTACCGCTGCATGAACCGCTGTAACCGAAACCGATTAGTACCGGCTTTAATTCTTTGCGTAAAAGATTAAGGTACTAGACCTTTGCTCACGATCAGGTGTAAATTTTTCTGTTTATGTATTCATTACACACAGTTATGCATTTAGGTAATGAAAATTAAATTTTATTTTCATGCTACTTTCCTTTTTTATAAACGTAGTCTTTATCTTTGAGCCTAGTGAGAGGGGAAAATAAAGTATGGATGAGTCTATTGGCACTCCGGGAGTGTCAACCTATTGGCACCCGCATGCAAAAAAATTTGCTGGAGGTGTTAACAAGGACGTCATCTAACATATAAACGGCCCGACGTTTGAAGGTTTCTCGAACTATACTTTGACTCGCACAATTCGGATTGTATATTTGCATTTTATTCGCGTCGTCACGGGCATCTCGCTCATCGGGGAGAGGAGAGGGCAGGTGGATAGTGTGAATAAGTGGAAAAGCTAAAACTCTAATAGATGAAAATTGGTATTGACACCTCTTGCTGGTATCAATAAGGAGATTATTCGATATCTAAGCAACCCAATATGCAAAGATCTCTTATACAGTCAACCGTAATGTTAAACTTCTTGGAACTCACCTACTTGCTGCAATTATGGTTGGATTGAGTGTTCAACATGACACGGCATACTGAAAATTTTCCTCTTATTAGCAGCTTTTCTTACACCAATTTTCATGTATTAGACTTTTAGCTTTCTCACTCATTCTCACTATCCACTTGCCCTCCTCCCACTCCGATGAGCGAGATGCCCGTCAAAATGCTAATATATAATCAGAATCTTGCGAGCCAAATTATAGTTCAAGAAACGCTCAAACGTCGAGCCGCTTATATGTCAGATGACGTCCTTCTCGACACTTCCAGCAAAGTTTTTTACATGGGAGTGCCAATAGCCATTCCGATAAAATATTCCCTCAAGGAATTCACAGTCATTTTACATATTAATGGATATTTTAGGAGTATTCAGCTTTTGCCTTCATATACAGAAAATAATACATGAAATACCCGTTAGCTTTCTAATCATATTACAAGATCTTGACTGTACTGTATATAAATCATTACAGTATGTCCTTTTTTCATAATGAACCGTTTATTCACTAGATCGGTTCGGATTAACCGTAGCCGGTGTATGCCCAGTCCATAGTGGCATCTTATAGAATAAAAAGAGGGCAAAAGAGGATCAGAAGAAAGCAAACTACAAAATAACACAATAACAGTCGACGAAACCGAACACTAGTACTACGAATTCTAAAGCATCAGTCCGATGCTTTGATAAAAAGTGTTCTACTCCCACTGCTTTAGGGCTCCCCCACTCAGAAACCTATTTTCGTCCCGGAACGATCAATCTTGATGAAAATTCCAGACAATGTGTACCTAGAAGAAACTTAGTCATTCTACTAAACACTATAGCAGGACACAATATGACAGAAAATCTCTTCGATGAAATGCTAAAATCAGAATTATTTATACCAATGAAGTTGCATGATGATCCATTGTTATAAGACTCATCTGTATAAAAAAATGGACTAACAAAAAAAAGAAGCAGTTAAGCATAAAATCAAACAAATAAGTTTACTCACAATAAATCGGATTTCCACAGATATTAGAAGAACTGAAACGAGAAATTCACTTTTTAATTTTAAATCGCACTGTTTTTTCCAAAGATTTTTCTTCTGGTAAGCTGTCAATAAAATCTTGGATTGTATTATCTAAACCAATTTCTGTATTACCAGCATCATATAATAAAAATTTAGTATGCTCTTGCTGTTCTAATTTGTTTAATAGCGTTTCAAAGATATACTCAGTCTGTTTCTCACATGAAATTTCGACTGGTTGAGTTAAAATCAAGGGGGGAAAAGCGATTTTCGAGGGTCATGGTATCATATAGGATCATCGAGGATCATGTAACGATCATATAAGAATCATGTAAGGGAAGAGTAGATTGTAGAATAGAGAAAAAGTCTTATTAGTCATCCAGGAAAAGACATGCAGCCATGAGACTTGCATAGTAGAGGTAATCAACCATGGGGAATCAGGAAATGATTGTGACGGACCACTAGGGTTGATTCTATTGGTCAAAAACTCGATTTCTATTTGATTGCATGAAAGTAATACGGAATAGGTAATCGGCTATGAGCAATCAGGAAATGACTGTGACGGCGATGGTCAGCCCATGTAGTTAGGTCTCTTGTTTAAAATAAAACAAACCCAAACTCTCTAGCTTGATGTATATTAAGAAGTCTTGGGAAATACTTCAGGTGTAACTCCCATAGAGAGAAATTTGAAAAGTTTTCGGAAAGTAAATAAAATCTCTCTGACTTGTCGGAAACTTTTTAAACTCCTCCTAAACTAAACAAATTGAAAAATCCAACGACATCACGACATAGAAAAAAATATTTCGCGATTTTTTCAAACAAATACGAAATTTCTAGGCTTCGTCTCTCGGCTGTCCTCAACTTTTGACTTCGTAGCTGTCCACGCGTCCGGTTGGACCCATCGTAGGAAGAAACGGAAAAATTCGATTTTTTTTGCTTTTGGCATATGGTTTTCATCCGGGAATCGAAGGTTCTCATCACGCTATTTAATCTGCTTATGATTTCGTCCATGAATATGATATTATATGTACCGGCATATGCAAGTAGGGGTGGCACGTTACTATTACTGTTACCAGTAATACAAATATTGTATATATTACTGTTACTGATAACAGTAATACTGAACAGTATTCCTATTACCAGTACCAGCGATACTGGCAGTATTAGTGTTACCAGTGACAGTAATACTCATAAAATTAGTATGACTTTTCAGTAAAGTAATACACGAAAAAAGAATTTAGCAGGGCCGCCACTATCAACACGAAACCACCATACTATTTCGTATTGATTGTGGCACCCCCTATTAAATTTTCTTTTCTTGTATTACACTCTTAAAACATATTTCAAAAAAACAAAAAGGTTTAAACCGCTAGGGTTGGAACGAATTCGTTCCAAACCTGAAAAGGGTTTATTTAAAACATGAAGATTCTTAAGGTAATTGACATACTGATTTCACCATGTTTTACCCGGCTTTCTCTTCGGAAACATGATGCAATCAAGTTGAATCATCCACCACTTCATAGCACTTTCAGAAATAAGTGGCTTGTATAACAGACACTGCTTTTACGTTTTGTCTGTCATGATAAGAAAAACGTCGATATGTACAACGTGTGTATATAAAAAGAAAAATATAACGTCGTCGACAAAAAAGAAAAGAAACTAATATATAAGTGAAATATATGCGTCTTTTTTTCTATCGACGGTGCCATCTTTTCCTTTTTACATACACACATTGTACATATCGATGTTCTTCTCATCTGAGATGACTGATTCTTAGAAACAATGTGGTTTCTACTTTTGAAATTATTATCTATAGTTTTGATCGACTTATGAATATAGTATTGCGATGGTTTTTTTTGTAGATAAAAGCTATGTCTACTTGAATTCGGAAACGGCGATCAGAGTCAGTAGGTGAGTTTGTTCCTTTTTATAAATCGATAGAATGGAAGGTCTAGTTTGAGATTACGTGTGATAGTGTATAGTGTAGAATCAATATAGTTCTCATCAGAATCTTTGTCTATAAACTGAATTTATTATCGAGAAGCTGCAACTCAACTAAGCGAGTTAGGGAGATGGACTTTATCCGTAGAGGAAAGGCATATGCAGACATGTTATTCTACTAAGCGATCGGCGGGATTGACGGCTGAGTTACATTTTTACTTCCGCCTTCGGCTGTGGCAATGGCGCGACATTTTTCCAATTCTTTTTAAAAAAGTCAAATGTTCTCGGCGGTGACGACGTCTGATCCACAAAGTTTTTGGTGATGGTAGCATGATATTTTTAAATTTTGTATGAGAAGGTGCCAAGGCGTTCTGTTAACACGCGTAGACATGCTTTCTCATACAATTGAAAATAACCTTGTAAACTATGAAGTTTCAAAGCCACGGTTTTGTTTCAATTATCGTTATTTTATTAAGTTGCCATTTTTACGGAAATTTTTTAGCTTCACATTCTTTTACACTCATACACCTCAGTACTTTTATATCAAAGAAAAAGAAAAAAGGAAAATGTCTCATCTACATGCAGCCATCTCACTCAACGAATCAGATAAATTACGCCTAATTGGTTTTCCACCTGATTACTATCCCGTCGTTCAACAAACGGTACGTAATGCCATCCAACTATCGTGGTCACAAGGTATTCAACGTGAACAAGTCTACTCTGAATCGTATGAATTTAAACTGAACGGAAATCCATGGCATGGCCAAGGCAATGAGGCCATACCATCACGTCTTCTTCTGTGTAGCCTCATTCAACATATGTCACACATCGGTTGGCGTCTATTGACATCTACAGATATACAGGGTAAAATGTACGATAAAGACACATTGTTATTCGTTTACGATCCTTCAGAAGTTGCTGAAAAATACCAATTTTTTATAATTAGTTTTAATGAAAATCATAAATTAAGATTTATCAACTGCCCGATACCGATCGATGCCCTTCAACAAGCAATCGTAGCTGGGTGGCCATCAGGTATACACGATGGACATTGGAAAGTGGATGGAGTATGTTATCAATTTAAACTAAGGGGGAATCCATGGTTTGCTAACGGACATGAAGCTGTCTTTTCACGTTTATTACTGGTAAAATTATTAGACTTGACATCACAGTATGGTTATGAATTGCGTGCAAGTGTTGATATTAATATTGGTGTAGGAGGACAACAACATGCTAGTAGAGATAAGGATACATGGGTGATGAAAAGTGCTTGGAGAACAGCAGCAATGAAGTAACAGCATGAATTTGAATTTTTTTGAAGTTATTGCTATAGTAAAGAAGACAACAGCTGGTATTTTTTTCTGGCCTATGACACCCATAAAAGATACCGAGAAGATGTATGTGGTTAAAAAAAGTCTTATTGACACTGAATCTAAATAAAGTCGCTATAACTTATAAAAGTCTTTGCGACCACCACATTGTTCCTAGTGAGACTATACATCTAGATCTATTATTAATGAAATAATGTACTATTTATCAAATTCTTTTTCGTTTAATACTTTTCTTTGCACGAACTGTTCAATCAGAACGAGTATTTTATCTTTTTGTTGTGGATACTTTTTAAGGAAATATCTCGTATGCTGACGATGAAGGCTCTCTAAATATTCAAAGTATCGTCTGTTGATCGTGCACAAAATTATCCTCGTACGAATGTCACGTGCAAATGCCGCTCTTCTGCTACCTGACCTAGGAGGTGCTGGAGAAAAATAGCATGTGATAAAACTAGGCAGAAGTGAACTGCACAAGTACGAAAAATTCAGCGTTTTTTACCGTCGCACAAATGGCGATCAGTTAAAAAGGAGTTTGAAATCGCATATTATAGAAGGTCGTAAAATTAAATATATAAAATTGAAAAAGGTTATTCGATGTAAAAAGCAACTCGTAAAGAGTCAGTGGGAAATCGAGATTTTCTGATCATAAGATCCAAGTTTTATGAACTTTTTTGTCGCGTAAAAAAGCTTCTCCTCTTTACGATATACATCATCCTAATTCACTTTTTGATTTACTTTACTATTGATTTGTAGAAAGACCTCTTCGAAGCTTTCGATTTTTGCTCAATTCGAATTTACTTTACTTTACCAATTAATGAAAGTTCTGATTGTTGCTGTTTCTGTTTCAGTGTTTGATTCATTGTACAGTTGTTTGATAACGATGAAAGAGAAGAATTTATAATCTTTTTATATGTAATAAAAATGCTTCTGCGTTTTATTACCTTATTTTATGCGGCTTGTCCACGTAACTCGGTACTTCGCTGATCAAGTTTTTAAAAAACTTATTTTAGAGTAGAGCTGAAAGAAGCACATCACGAGATGCAGTTTTGGATGCTAATTACGAGTCTTACATTATTTTTTTTAAAAAGTTAAATTTTGGCGGCAAAAATCCAGTTTTACGTTTTTTGAAAACTGTATTTTCAGTTTCCTGACCTAGACACCTTTCCTTAAAAAATGGAAGATCACACTAGTCGATAGAGAATTCATTCACTACAAGATGGTATGTTTCTTTTGAAGTTTAGACTCAAAACAAGCTTTTTAATAAAGTTTGAAGTTTAGAGATTCTCGGACAATTCTAAGGGAGTGAATACATTTTTTCGACTTTATTTTCATGTTAGTCTATAGCAGATGCCTAGAACTACGTTCGATGTGAAAAGCAAATCCTTTGAGCAATGTTTAGTGCTCCAAAACTTGTTGGGAGAAACGTGTGTCACAGCGTCACGGCACTAAAACACAATTATTGAGGGATGGG
>CAJNOQ010004966.1:0-16315 GCA_905250885.1 Didymodactylos carnosus | reverse complement strand
GTATTGCTAAAAGACGCGAACACCCCCAAATTAAAATCTGAGTTAGCCAATCGATAGAGCTCGTCGAGCTGAGTATAGCAACGCCTAACGAACACCCAAAGAAGTTTTTATAGTTTCGCTTTTTAAGCATACATGTTGAATGAACACCCACGAACACAAAGAAGAAAGGGTAAGAACACCCAAAAAAGTGCGCCAAATTCATTTCCAGGTTATTCTGGGCTGAGGGTGAGATGTGGATGAGCCTACCAGTACCTCACCCTCACTCCCACATCCACACCACACCCTCAGCCCAGAATAACCTGGAAATGAATTTGGCGCACTTTTTTGGGTGTTCTTACCCTTTCTTTGTGTTCGTGGGTGTTCTTTGGGTGCTCGTGGATGTTCATTCAAAATGTATGTTTAAAAAGCGAAACTATAAAAACTTCTTTGGGTGTTCGCTGTTAGGCGTTGCTATACTCAGCTCGACGAGCTCTATCGGTTGGCTAACTCAGATTTTAATTTGGGGGTGTTCGCGTGTTTTAGCAATACCCATAAAAATGAGATTTAACCTTCGAAAATTGAGATCCAACCAGAAAGAAAAAACCGATAATACAACTTCTATACCTCTTAAAAATCAATTTTTTACGTTTTTTCAAACCTATGATACGTAAATTTCTTTTCTTCAATCAAACAAAGGTAACACTCGACTGCACTCGCTCGGTCCCTTGATTTTTAAACTTATATTTCTGAACTTATGTTCATCACTTTTGAATCCACGACAACGCTCACGCCTCTCTTCGGTCGGCGTTCGCTAGGGGACCATCTGAAATATATTGTACACTTTTTTCTGATTTGTTGTGGAAGGTTCATAATCTAATGTAAAACTAAAAGGTCTTCACTCTGCAAAGATCTCCAGAGGTCTAAAAATATTTTTGAATACAAAACAATGCTCCCTTCGGTTGGTGTTCGCAGCCAGTATAGATGAGAAACAGTGTTGTCAGCTTCTCCCTCCACGGAAAAACCGTTTGATGTAATATAAATCCGGTTCGCTTTCAGATATATAATACAATGAATTCTATTTCGTTAAATCGTTACTGCCTGAAAAGTTCTTTTCTGGTTCTTCGGAATCGCGGTTCTTGGTTCCGGAACCGAGAATCGAACATCCCTGATTGTAGTAGTACTCAGTTAAAAGCGTAACTACGACAAACTTCACTTCAGCTGTAAAATCGACGAAAAAATAAGTGATAGTGCAGATATTTCAAAGTGGCAAACGAGATAAGGCTCAAAACAAATGTTTGTCGACTATAAATAAGTTTCACGAATTAGTGCTGGCAACAGTGAGTTCTCCACAACCTGTGTCACAAATAAAACAGGCAGTCACTTCTATGATGTCACTTTGCGCATATGGAGAGTGACGAGATGTCGACGCTTTCTACTCGCGGAGATTCTGAAAGCGACGCAATCTATATACTCCAGAGATTGACAAAGTAAGTTTGTGAAGCATTTTGTATGAGTATATATGCATTTCGAAATCTGAAAAATTAGAAAAAGGTTGTTCTTCTATCTTAGAAGGTCAAAAGCAGTATACATCTAGCATAGCGTTGCTCCCATTATACGATACTCGGCGATTTGATTTGTTGAAAGATGTCCAATTAGTATTAAGTGAATTTCTATAGTATGGAGCAAAACAGTTGTACTTCTTCTATTCAACCTATATTATTACATCAAGTGAGTATAAGCACTTAAGTCTCGCTTTAGTCCTATCGAGGCTTGAGTTAATTTCTGATATTTCATTGAAAATTTGAAGTGTTAAGTAATTCTCTCCTGCCTTCGATACATGGTTAGTTTGTTGATAGTCGTCATAATCATTTCTGATAGAATTTAATGAACTGCTTCGCTTTTAGCATAACCTTTAACGGCGGTGAACCCATGGACTTTAGTGGTGGATTTATAGTGCGTGGAGTGGCAGGTTCATGCCGAAATTTTCATTTTTTCCTAGCAAATTACTCTCAAAAATCAGGTTGAGTCATAAAAACCACTTGAACTTTCGAAAAATCCTGGATTCGTACCTGTGAGGTTCAAGCTTCTTTTGAAAACATCAATCTGTCGCACACGAATAAAACTGTGCATAGCAAAACTGTTCTGAAATCTTATTCTTCCGTTTTTTTGGTATCCGGCAATTGATTGAGTGTACAACTATTAAATACTCTCTACTCGTGTGTTATTATGGCGCCACTCTTTGATGTGCTGAGAATTAACCTACAAATTGCTTATTGCTTTGGGAATTTTCACCTTTTAGTAACTATAACTATGAAAGTATTCAGAGAGGTAATAGTAAAACATGAAGACACCCACAGACGTCCGCAGACACTTACAGACATCCACAAATAGCCACTGAGAGCTACACAGACATTCACTTCTGTGTGGCTCTCATGTCCGTAGAAGTGGATGTCTGTGCAGTTATTTTTGGTTCTCTGTGGGTGTCTATGTAGCTGTCTGTAAGTGTCTGTAGGTGTCTTCATGTTTTACTATTACCCATATTCGGAGTGTTACAGTAAAAGTCGCCTAGCTAGCAGAATATCAGTAAATTAATTTCAACTTCTTTAAAATAGTAATGATCAGAAACGGCACATTATATCAGAATATTCTAAAAGAAAATGTTGTTTACAAAGTTATATCATATAAAAATAATTATTTTAATGCTATACTATAATAAAAATGACTTTCGAATATTTAAGTAGCAAATCTGCGATGCTTTTGAAAATGAAGATTTGAAATATTGTAATCTGTTTCTCACAGTTTGCGGTATCATAGTTAAAGAGTTCTTTAGCACTCTATCTTCTTTTAACATTATCACATATAAATTAGAGAATAAATGATTGAATTTTCTTTTTATAAAACCAAGTAACTGGATAAAATCGTGTTCTTTTTGTTACTTAATCGATTTCTTTGTGTTTTCCAGACCAGAAATTAGTTAAAATGTCCAATATTTTTGTTTTATCACTGTCTGTTGCGGATAATCTATGACAAAATAAGTTTAGATGTTCAAGAAACGGGATGTTCTCATTATTTGATAGTAATGTTGTATTTGGACTAGTATTCCAATCCTTAAACCAAACATTTTGAAATAATTGTAATAAAATGTGTGTATCCGTTGTTGTGCATGATAATTGTTCGCAAAATTTTTGCCATCGTTTTGTTGGTGTCAAAACGTATTTGTTTGGCATTGTTTTTTGCTTATCACCATATTGTTCGACTATAAAATAATCATTTTTTTTCGTATAATTTAATTCATCATTTTTCGATGATTTTTGCTGTTGTTTTAATCGTGATTCAAACAATTGCCAATGTCTATTATCAACTTTTTGTCGAATTAATTCTTCTTTAATATCTTTCATTCGTTAATTAAACTATGAGAAATTATTGTTGTTTATAAACACATAATTTCTAAATAGAAGAGGTTTGAACAAATTATAGTTATTAGAGAACAAATGTTTATTACTGTTGGCCTTGAGCAACATAGGTATTAGCAGACAAAAGTTAACAGTTACTAATTATTCAGATAGTCCTTCTGTGACCAAAAAAAGATAGCAAAATAGAGCTGAATCGGAACCATAAGCGGAGGCGTTAACGATGCAATAGAAAAACTGACTGGGTTTTAATCGGTACATAAGACAAAATATTTTTGTTGTTTTTGTGTGTATAACAGTATTTTTTTTTCAAATTAATTTTGACATGTGTGCCACTAAACACATTTAGAGTAGTAAAATATCCAACAATGTGTAATTCTTATAAAACAATGCCCGAAATTGAAGATTTTCTATAAACTATTTTAAAATCTCGTATTTTTTCTTGTTGACGCTGATTTAATTCGATTTTACTTTTCTATGCTGATATCACTGTTAAAACAAAGATTAAAACTTTTCTTTCTATGCAAAGAAACAGTATCTAACTTAGTTTATTTTTCTACTGCAATGATAAAAACACTAATTCTGTTAAAAATCAAAAGTTTTGTATAGTCTTATCTATTACAAATGTTAAATGTACTTGCTCGTATAACTTGTTTAAAAAAAACTTTTTTTTACATCAATCTTTTTGCTCACAAAATCAAAACTTAGAAATGCGCATAGTTTTCATATTGTTACATTCTTTGCAATGGTAATAAACAGTCAAGGTTCTCCTTAAAAATGTTTTGTTCTTGTACTTAAAAGTAAGAATAGATACAGAATCTTGCTGATATTATTCTTAGCAGAAGTAGTCGTTCTGCTTACCAAAAACACTATGAACACACCATGATATGAAGGAGACATAGAAACAAAAAAAAAAAAAGGATTCTATGTTATTATCAAACGAAATAATTTAAAATTTTTTTTGATAGCCTGTCATATTGATATTAAATGATCACTTTACTTTTGCATAATTTTTCAAACAAAAAGAAGAAAAAAAAATATTCACGATATACTTTTTTTTTGTTTTGTTGACACGTATATCTCCTATCATCATTCATAAAGGCATATTTTTTGATTTATATTTGATCATTATAAAATTATAACAAAAAAAAGATGGATACTATCTCATATGTATCAATTTTATGATCGAAATAACTTTTGAATTCGTCTGTTTTCTTGCATATTGTACCGTTCAATAGTAAATGAATAAATAAAAAGTTTTTCATAAATGAGAAAAAGTAAAATAAGTCAAAAAAAAATAATTTGTACAAGATCAACGATTTAAAATGTTATTAATCGAAAATTTTTACTTTTTTTAAAATAAAATAAAATGTTAGTTATTGATCTCGTACAAAATATTTTTAGTTTAAATGAAAAAAGAAAATATATTATTTACTTGATTACAATATATGAATAGAAGAAACCATGTGGCATGAACTGTAATCTGTCTATTAAACAGCATTTATTTTCGCTTGTATGCTCTCTTGGACAAGTTACGCTAATATCAAAATAAAAGAAAACAGAAAAACTTACACACTTTAAAATTCTATTTAAGGCTGCAAGCGTTCACTCTATATTGTAGTATTACCTCATAGAATCCAAATTTATTTTGTCAATTTGAAGATTAGTTCACGAATTCCTCTATGTGTATCAGTTTTCTCTTATTATAACGGGTGCGCCATAAATAACTGCGCTGTTAGTATCTTTCTCCTCTTCCTTAGACTCAGTCGAACTAATTCTATTACAAAAAGATTCCTCGTTCCATTCTCTATAAAATGGCATATAAAAGACAAGCCAGAACTTTGAGACGTTGTTTCAGCTGAACAAAATGTGATGTACCTCGAAAACGAGAAAAATGTAATCGTTTTCTACTAAGTGTTTTTAATTTGAAATCTATGCTAAAAGAGTGATACAAGCCGTATCCTAAGTTGCTTCTCTTCTTTTTCAAAACAAAATTATTTCATACTGTTTACATGTGAATTTAGTAGGAAAAAATGTTCTTTCCCAAATGACACCTGAGCGAACTTAATTGGTTTACTTTTGTCCGAAATATGATCAATCTGCGAGTAGCCCTAACACGTAACTCGAAAAAGCAATGATAGGGCTTTTACGGAAACCATGATTGTAAGCGCAAAATAAAGGAAAGAAATTCGTCTTAGCTGCCAATCAATAGAGAATTTCAAGGGCTACAATTCTGCATATTCGGTTCGACACGACTAAACAATTTGATTTATTATCGGCGAAATATTCCTTTTTTTAGTTAAATTTTTCACGTTCTCGAGGTACATCGCATTTTGTTCAGCTGAAACAACGTCTCAAAGTTCTGGCTTGTCTTTTATATGCCATTTTGTAGAGAATTGAACGGGGAATCTTTTGGTAGTAGAATCAGTTCGACTGAGTCTAAGGAAGAGGAGAAAGATTTAAATTACTAACAGCGCAGTTATTTATGGCGCACCCGTTAGCTGTCAAAAACAAAAAGAAAAGAATACACTTACAAGATTTCTATCTTAGAAGATCCTTGAAAAAAGCGTATTTGGTTTGAATCTTGTTTTTTTTTTGAATTGATATCTGTAATAAATAACTTAAATAAAAGAGAAAACGAACAAAGTTGTTTTTTTTTCTTGACTCTTCCGTATCGAATACACCTTACATATTTCTCTCATTCTCTCTCTCAATATACTCAATTTGAAACAATTAGTTATTTACCTTATTTTGTTTTCATGAAAAAAAATGTAATATAACAGAACGCATTGCCCTTTTTTTTCGTTTTTTTTTTCTGTTCTCATCTTCTAAAATAAAAAAAAAAAAGAAGAAAAAAATAACGGAGAAAAAAAATTTCGCAAATGTGGTGATTGAATACAATAAAGTCTTGATAATAGATGCATACCACTCTTCTCCTTGATTTTTAATTAGATGTATCATCAAATTTTCATTTCTACACAAATATATAACTCGTATAATACTGAAGTGATGACGAGACGTCCGTAAAATCAATATTGATATTTAGTTTTTAGATTTAGTTTACTTTTATTCATGTTTAATCATGCGTATCTACTTGAATACTTATGATTTAACAAAATACTTATATCTCGACGTTCAATAGATTGATATAGATGATATTCTTCTATATTTTAAGAAGCAGTCTAACTATGGACTTCTAGGTGTACAATCTGACATGACAAAAAAAGATGAACATTTAACAATAAACTCAAGCAAATCTATATACCTTTTATGAAGTTACTTATTTTAACTTTTGATATTTGTAAACTGTAAAGATTTTTTCCTACACAATCGTTTTTGGAAAATTGAGCAATAACATTAGTTGAGTATCTGAGTATTTCATAAAATTATGAGAAATTTCAATAAGCCACATGAAATATTTTGCTGCAAAATATTTACTGATAAATGGATTATGTTTATGCATATTTGTTGATTATTTTTTGTAGATGGCGATATATCAGACATTACTTATCTTATTCACAATTACTACACGATTATATTTTGTAGCTAGTGAGTGTACGGTACCAACGGATAATACTGAAAAGGATATTTTGAATAATAGATTAAAAAAATGGTCTATATATGGAAAAACGTAAGTGTAATTACTCTTCACGACTATTCATTGTGTAAATCAAATCGCTGAGAGGGATCCTAGTCAATGTACTTGTGTACAAGTATCTTTACAAATGCTTGAACAACTAGTGACTAAATTGAGATATTTTTGCAAGTAAAAAAAGGAATTTAAGAAAGTGCTTGATTAGTCTGACAAGTAATTAACGAGGTACTACCACACAAACATTTATCAAATCTCGAGATACTTATGAATTTTCATAAATAGTCGAGGAAACACTTGTCAAGTACTGATTTATAAAAATACTTTCCCAGTAGATGACTAAGTATTTTTCGAAATTTGTAAGTAATCAAGTACTTGAACTTTAGTACATTGACTAAGGAGGGGAGAGGGAGATTACGACTATATTTTCTCATACTTTGTGCTATTTTTTCAAACGATCTTTTTAAAAGATGTTCCGGACGTATTGCCATTTTCCGTTTTTTTTCAGTATATCTGCATCTACCAATACAAGTATTTTTGATATTGGTATATGTAATAAAGCAAGTGCAACAGATGCCGATGCAGCTATCATTCAAAAAGATAGGACGAATAGTTCAGATACTGGTGTTGTTGTTGGAAAATTAACAACTGTTGAATTAGTTACAACAGGTGTGATCAACAAAATGTGATTAGCTCATCTTATCTATATATTTTTATTTCTCACTCATTATTTCACTGTTTATGTTTAGACACGTGGTTAATGTTAACCTATAGAAATAATAACACTGATACTGGCATTTGCAATAATCAAACGTCTGCATCAATACTATTTGTTTGTGGACAAAATTCGGTAAGTAGCCTGATTTCTCATATTTGCAGAAGTGGTTTGTTATGAATTATGATTTTTTATTGATTTTTTAGTCAGGTGCTACAGCATTATTGGATTACTTAATTCGTACACCACGCTGTTCATATGTATTTCAAGTTGAAGTACCCGAACTATGTCCAAAACAGCCAAAGAAAAGCATGAGTGGCGGTGCTATATTTCTTATTATTTTACTTGTCATATCAGGTGTTTATCTTATCGGAGGATTTTTATACATGAGATTTACTCGTGGTGCAAGAGGTCTCGAACAAATACCTCAACGTGAAATGTGGATGAAACTAGGGCATCTCGCAGCGGTAAGAATACATTTATTTTTATATAATACATTTAATCACGTTATGACCCTTTGAGTCTTAAACAGGTATAGTTTTATGAAATAAGAGTGAATGAACTAAGTACTTTGTAAATCTAAATATATTCAAAAATATAAATATCAACTTTTATCTTTTCAAAAACCTGACTTCTGAAATAACTCATGAAATAAACTAACTACATCTCATTCTGTGATATTCTACTGTGCAATAAAATCTTTAATACCTTTGTATATCTCTGAACGTGTGTGTGGTACTTGCAATCGATAATTATTATTTCTTTTCTATTTAGGATGGCTGCGATTTTTGTTGTCGTTGTAACATGTCAACGCCAAGACCCGGTTATTTTCTTGATGACAATGCATCTGATTTACGCGGCGACGATGATATATTAGCTCCCTAGTTAAACTGAAATTAGCAAACTTATATGCCATATGTCTGTATGCTATGTCAATAAATGACACAAAATATTTTTTTTTTCTAACCATGATAAGCTAACCATGATAAGCTTCATTTTTTTTCCGTATTTTTCTTTAAGCTTATTCTCATATTAATGGATCATGAACGAGAAATACTGATGAATCTCAGACAGATCTAAAAATCATCATCAATAGAAAAAGCATTTCTCAATTAGACGTCGAACTCATCCCGAATGATATTTTCTTTCTTTTGAGAAATTTATTATGTGCATCAAATTCATTTATTTTTATTGTTTGTTATTTTTTTTCTACGATAAGTGAAGATTTGTTTTTTTTCGTCAGCCCTGTATATATATATTTCATTATATTTGAGTGAAAGTCTTTTTGTTGTTGTTGCTGTTGTTATTGTGCTTTGTATCATCGAAAAATTAAAAGTTAATTATGATGAACTATTTTTTCTTTTTCAACTATAACATTCATCTAATTTGCAAGTTATTGTTGGATATTTTTAGTAATCCTTTACGCTCCTTTGTTCTGAATAATCACTTCCGCGTGTTCAAAAAAAATCAATTGCTCACTTTTATTATTTCCTTTAGATCTTTACACCTTGTCTGTACTCTAAAAATAGTTTCGACAAACAAACAATGAAAAATCACATTGCTATGCTATCGTGACAGATATTATTTCTCATGTGTTGTGTGTATCACTTTTTCTCAATTACTGTTATTTTTCAAGAGGAGAGGAGGGATGTCTTTTCTCTTCTTTTGAGGTAGCTGGAAACTAGTGTGTAGACAACTCGTGTAATTAGATCTGACTTTGAGAATCTACTGCAGAATCATTCAGCATCCTGGAAGACTCGACATCTTTTCAAAACATAGTATGTCAGGTGAACAAAGAGATACAGCGCAAACTCTTTCCTTTTCAAAGGATAACACCTCAAACACAGATTGGGAAATATACAAAGTTTGTCCCGACATCTTTTTAACTGTAAAGTATATATATAGTATAGCGATGAATAAGTGAATATGCCTATTAGTTTTTTACTTCTTTTAGTCATCTTATAAGGTACAAGTTGCGGTCAAGCACATGTTGACTATATAAAGACTATAAAGACACTAAAAGGTCCAAATGTATAACGGTATAAGAAAGTAGAATGAGAAGATAGGCAGGTTATATATCCAGTGGGACTGTAGAAAACTGTAAAAATAAGGGGTCATTTTAATTAGAAGAAACTAACCTGAACTCTGCAGCACTTGAATGAAAAATTTCTGAAAATACAAATTATTTCACATAGATCGTTATTTGAGTGATAACGCTTGAAATTTTACAAATAAAACTTTTATTCTCCATATACTACGATGATTTATGTTTTTAATCAAAATTACGAAAGGGCTAAAATTATATTTATCAAGTATTTCTGTCAGTATTTTATTCAACTGAGAGCCCTGATGGCTAGTAAGTTCAACTACCTGTTCTTTGCTGTAATCGTCTTATTTGACAAGCGTCCTGTTTAAACTTTCGACACTCCAGTCTTTTTGACCGCAGTTAATAGTGGACTTGAAATAAAAAATCCAAAGTTCAAGTCTATTGAAAATTTAGTCACATTCGAACTTGGATTTGCCCATCTTCGTGAATACATTGTAAAAAAACCGCACGCTTTAATCGTTCCAACTTGACTCTTAAAACGTCAGGTTATGATTCATCCTTTAAACTACAAATCCAACCTGACGTTTTATCCGTTTCAACCTGACGCCAAAACGACGATTTTTGACGCGTTTCCTGTCAGGTCTGATGAGTCATCTGCGATTGAATAAACAAAAAAAAACGATGCTTAAACCGTCAGGTTTCTATCATCGAATGTTTTAAAATGAATTATTTTTTCTTTTATGTTTAATGTTTTATCATTAACTTCACAGAAGCAAATAATGACTAAAATTTGATTTTTCAATCAAAATGCATAGAACCTTAGCAGCAGAAGTAATATGTTGCATACTGCTCCAAGGACGATTGTTAATCACAAACTAAATATTAAATTAGTTTTTTTCAAAATGTTCAAAGAAATCAGATGTAAAACAGAGGAATCTATCACCTTAATCGTAAGTAGGGATGATCGTTTTGCACATTTTGTAACTCTCCGATTAGTTCGCGGCACCCTAGAAAGAATAGCAAGCTGTCGAGTCGCCGATCCTTAGAGTACACATGTCAAAGAATAACCTGAGGTAACCTCACAAGGTAAAGTGTGAGGAGATCGCTGGTTCTTTTATAACGAGTTCAGACATATATTTTTGCAAGTCCTGATTGACAAACAAATCAAAGTATAAACTTCTGTATTTTTATTACAACAACGTTAATGTTGTGAATATAACTTTTTTATAAAGAAAACAATCGATCAAGAAAAACATAAACAAATATTACAGAAAAAAACATCAATAATTGGATAAGTATTTAATGTTTTGGATTAACGGGTGACCCATAAAGAATGTCCCACTCGGTATTTTGCTTATAACTTGGTTTGGGTTTGTTTTCGAGACTCGATGTTTTTTTAAAAGATGCGCTGCGAAATTCTAAGTCAATTAGATGAAAGTCAAAAAAATGTAAACTCCCTAAACTCAAAAATGATGTCGTGTATTAACGTTTTGAAAGTAAGAAAAACTGAACTAGCCATTTTGTAGCCCTGACTTCGCTCTATCTTTTAGCTACACTTCAAAATTTTTCACATCAAAAGCCACAGCGAAATAATAGTTTTTCTATCGATTCTCATGCATTTTTTCATTAATTTTCTAAATTTTGGATGTAGTACTGCTTTCAGTAAAAGCCCCATAACTCCATCGAAATAAAAGCTTTTTTAGTCGGGTTTGCTTTGTTTTGATCAGAAATGATTGTTCTTCTCTATCTAACTGCAAAATCAAACTTCAGTCATCTTTTCTGTTTCTTGATTGAGCACATTGTTGGAAACGGGGAGGTTGTCAACTTTTGATGTATTTTTGTAACTTGGTTCTCGAACACACCGTCTGCTCTAAACGAGTTTTTTTACAGACCACGAGAAAGAGCACATTTGAAAGTACCAAACATAAACTGAGTTCTCACTTTTGCTACACTTTTTAGCGGAAATAGTAGCAGAAGAAAAAGTTCAAGTCGAAAAAAATGTTGAGTTTAGGAAGTTTACATTTTTTTCGACTTTCCAGTTGGCTTTCGAATTGGCTTAGTTTTCTTGATTGAAGTTCTGAAATTATAGTTTAGGTATGATTTTGTAGAGAATTTCGCAGTAAAACTTTTAAAAAAACATAGAGTCTCGGAAACAAACCCAAACCAAGTTATAAGCAAAATACTGAGAGGGACATTCTTTATGGCTCACCCGTTAAATAGAGATTCTAATTAGAAACTCTTTGTCGTTTTCAGTTTTTCCAAGAAATTCGTCGTTTTTGAGATAAATACATTATTATGGGAAAGATGACATCGCTGTGAAATATAAAATGTATTTATTTCAAAAAACCGAGAACCTTCCTTCAGCGATTCTTTAGCAAAGTGTGCCTTTTCAAACTCAAACCCTGCCCATCGGCTATTTCATCTCCCAATACAAAATCATACAGAGGTTACCGTACCTGTAACCGAAAGGTTAAAACGTCGTGTTGACCTGGCGTTTTAACCATCAGCTTGAAAAAAGTGTCAGGTTAGAATGGATAACACGTCAGGCTTAAAAAATCACCAGGTTTTGACGTTTAAACCGTCAGGTTAGCATGGTTTAAACGTGCGTTATTTTTTACAGTGTAGGACAAAATGTTTATTGCCAACTGAATTATATTCACAATTCGCATGAATATCAATAAAAACCATAGAAATATAAAGACTGATAAACACATTTCATGGTACACACAATCATTTGGTAAATATAACCTTCAGAACTCATCTCTTAAGGAGGGTTCCCCTCTCCCAAACATACCCGCAAATTTTGCCAGTTTGTAGAAAACATCTCCCAGGATCTGGGGTTACAATAACTCGCGGATTGGATAAAATTAGTGGAGTTATGAAACTTTCAAAATTACCAAAAGTCGATTTTCCCGGCTATTTTGCATCCAGTGCAAAAAGTATGTTACAATCAAAAATCGGGTTCTGACGTGTCTCAGGGAAAGTTCACTCCTGCCCGAACGATTGGAGATGGAGCTGTCGGATTTTGCCAGATATGTCGACTAGATGTCGCTCTATGTTATGCGTATTTTCAAACATTAGACTTGGGTGTGATTTAAGTAGAAAAAAGAGGTTTCAAAGAAATCATTACTATAGTGAGTCATTCGAATCATGTTAATCGAATGACTAATCCTTTACAATTCAAAAATATTGAATTGCAGACAGATTGAGAAAAAAAATTCACTCTATAATAGAGATGTGCAGGGTAGCTGTTTGTTGAGCCTTAGTTCTGCCCTATGGCATTGAAACCCTACCATGCAGAGTAGGGTAGGATAAAGACGCTCTACACGTCTGAATCATCTTTATCCTAAATCTATAAGATTAGGAATAACTGAGCACCAGTGTCCAACACAAAAGAGAAAAGTGTGTGTGGAAAGGCATTTTTTTGATGAAGTCTCCTTTTATTTCATTTAGTCCATCGAGTTACTTCTACTATTTGCACTTATTAAATATAGAACAGATACTTTGTTACAGATTCTGTTTGTATTAATGAATCAGCTAAGTCATTGCCTTCACTAGCCTCAGCTAACAGATATAATTCATTTATTAAACGACTGATATCCATTAACAGTGTATTGTTTATTGCTGGATTTATAAACCAGCCCACTGTTTCATTGAATTCATCATGTACAACTTGAATCACATTTATCAAATCAATTTAGTGCGTACAAATATCGATATGTACATAATAGTTGTTATGGTTAATAGCTGAATTTATCCACAATCGGTAATAAATAAATTATTTTCCACTATGTATAAAAAAACAAAATAAAAACAAAATTCTTTTAAATTGACCATTTTGTCTACCTTCATTACCAAATAGGAAATGTTAACATAGAAAAAATCCTCTTTAGAATAAAATCCAGTGAAACTTCTCAGGTGTAGGCAGCCTTTTTCAGGCGATACACGCATGCTTCAGAGGAAGAAAAAATGAGTAACTACTTGCAAATAAATGCTCTATGACTACAACGTGATTAAATGTTACTCACTAATTTTCATAAATATATATCTTGTTTCTAATGGCAATTTCGAGTTATTATGGAACTGACTGCGAGTTCATAGCAATGTGTTTTTAATACTCTTGTTTGAACAAAGTGATAGTAATCATTTCCACTTCAATACGTTCAGTGTTGCAAGAGTGAACAGAAAGAAAACACATCTTTATTTCGTTAAGGATGATTCACTTACGTTAAAAATTTCGCGTAATATACGTATGAAAGTTCTTCGTTTCGTACGCCAAGAAAAACATTTTCCTTAAAGCTGCACGTTAGCTATGTTTTCTCTTTCCTTTCCTTTTGTCGTCACGAGAGACGAAAGAACCTACTAGAAAATTAACGTCTCTTGCGTCTTACGGATCATCACTAGCTGTGCTGTAATCTAAATTCGTTTGTAGTGGAAAAATGGGAATAAGAGTATATTCAAACGGAGCACATTAGGTTTCAGTTTTTTACGAGTGATGTTCCAACAAATATGCGATAGTATTCTTCGTCGTGAAAAACTACATCGAATACTATATCATACTTTTCTTCACTATACTACTGCCTTGTTCAGGAAATGTATTGAAGGAAATTGTGAATTGTCATAGAATCACATGCTCTTTCATTCTGACTATTTCTTAATCACGTGTGAAATAGGACGAATTCAATTTCGTATTCTATCTTCTGTTTTCATAAACAAAGGTTGGCCTTTGACATAGTTATTATTAGTAAAAATCTAGTTCAGTACTAGCCATAATTTTGAGCGTTTATCTGGGCAAAGTACATTGGTGAGTAGCTTTATTATGAAATTCCTCGGGAAACATTGTTGAGTTGAAATAATACTGTGTCAGGATTATTTTAATAAAACATAATATTGAACAACATATAAATATACAAAAAGAACATGTATGTAGTTTTTCACTCTGTAACATCATCTGCTCGAGATTTTCTTAGCCAAACTCCCGTCCTAGGATTATAAAATAAATAAAATTCGTCCTCGATATTCTGTAAAACATACTCAAGGTTATACGGTAGTTCATTATAGTGTCCAAAAAAGTTTATTTGCAATTGAATTTTCGTTGTACTTTTTTCATCTTCAATATCAGCTACAAATCCGAATGGTTCTTCCTTCAATATAAATTTTGAGTTGGATGTTTCCGATTTTAATTCTGTATTATCAATGTTAACAAGAATTGATTTGAATAATGAATATGGTAAATCTTGATCGGGATCGCGTCCTTCGATTAACACTTGATAAGAATTTTTTGAATCATTTTTAATTTGAAATCGAATACGTCGACGAACTATCCAAGTAGGAATTGGCAAATTGAGGCGTTTCATTAAACCTTGCATGATTGTATCGGTGAATGTATGAATATTCAATAATGAGCTACCATGCAGAGCAGTGCGCTGTAAATTACCAATAATCAGTTTTTGCTTACGTTCGGCAACTTTTCGAGGTACATCAGCTGCAGGAGTGACGTTTAAACTAGAACCTAAAACTTTAAATTTACAGTATACAATGATATAGACAAATAATAACCTTACCTAATGCAAGACATACGTCAGCTTTATCTGCATGTTCAAATGCTTTGCTCAACTCGCTTTTTGGTAAATCTAAATTTAAGATACTTATAAAGTATTGATATTCAATAAAATTGTATGTTAATTACTTTCGCCAAAATGAATAATTGAATCTTTTAAAAGTCCATCACACTCTTTTTTATCGCATCTTCTACCCGTTAAGTGATCTCGTCTTCCAATACCAGTATCATAATCTCTTAAATATTTAGCTTCACATTTTGAACAAATTTCAAGATTCATGTTGCCATGCAGTTCAGCCAAACCGGTTGGATTTAAACCAGATCGAAGATGTAAGCCATCGCAGTTTTGACTCACAACACATTTCAATATACCACGACGTTGTAATTCGACTAGTGCCCTTTTAATATAAAAAAAAAGTACAAGAAAATAACAAAATAGGTCTATGGTAGATCAACGTACATGTGTGTCGGAGATGGAATGGCTTTGTTCATGTCAGGTAATACTTTTGCATTTTTTGGTCGAGCAGAATTATTATCACGCAATTCCCATGCGCCGGGGCCCGTTGTCAGAACGGTATCCATACCAGAACGAAAATCTGGTATACCTGTTGACGTGCTAACTCCTGCTCCTACATAAATGAAATGACAAAAATAAACGTAAATGAAAAGATAAGTTCCATAGAAATACCTGTAAATACGATAAAATGTTTACTGGCACTAATCCATTGTGCAAGTTGATCTAATTTTTTTTCTAATTCTATTTCAGAATCAAAATATTCACGTTTATATTCATCCGTAACGCCGTGTGCCATTGTCAGAAAAGATCCACGAAAGATTTGTCAAAATTATGTATTTTATAAATATATATAATAATCATTGCTCGCAGTTCGATTGTCATTTATATATGGAAAAACGTAAGTGTAATTACTCTTCACGACTATTCATTGTGTAAATCAAATCGCTGAGAGGGATCCTAGTCAATGTACTTGTGTACAAGTATCTTTACAAATGC
>CAJNOQ010004965.1:0-16316 GCA_905250885.1 Didymodactylos carnosus | reverse complement strand
AAAAAATAGCTTGAAAAGAGTGATATCGACGAGAAAAGTATAATTTTCACAACAGTCAATGGAGTTGTAATCAAAAACGAGATATATTCTAAATCTACATGGTCTCGGCTATAGATTAGTAAAAAAAAATTTTAATTTGGACGTATAAGAGCTGAGAAAATTTTACAAAAAGTTTCTAAAGTGATTTTCCGAACGGCTATTTTCAGTAAAATGAGCGCGGTGAAATGGTGAATGCGCAAAAATGAGCAAATGTTTCTGAAGCAGACAGCGGGTTTTCCAAAAAACCTGAATTTTTCAGGTATTTTTCATTTTTCTCGGTTCGGAAACGTTTTTATTCAACAAAAATTACATACTCGGAATCAGCGCAACAAACTGCATCGAATGATGTGCGATTAGTAGGTTTTTTAAGCAAAAACTTGTTGGATGTAATGGAACGCTAGAGTCGAAGCATAGTGTGACAATTTTGGCTAAGGATTTTGATATTTGCTATAGAAGCAGTCCGAAAGTCTATACACACTTTTTTACAGGTTTTCAGATATGCTCTTTCCAACGGCGTGCTTTACAAAGTTCCAGAGTACTTATGTGTGGGTTTTCTAGAGAGCCGGTCTCTGGAGAACTCAGATGAAAGTCTCTTGGAATTTTGTAAAGCCAGCCATTGGAAAGAGCATATCTGAAAACCTATAAAAAGGTGTTTATCGACTTTCGGACTGCTTCTGTAGCAAATGTCCGCCTGGCCTATGGAAAAATGCACACTGTGCCCCCCCATAACGTCAGTCCCGATAAAACGATTCTTTTATTCTTTGTTGCATATGAATATAAATATACGGTATAAAGATTTCAGCTACAGAAAGTGGTTGTTTTTTGAGAATATGTTCTTCAAAAATGTTCATTGAGATCATTTCATAAAAGTTTGGTCGAAAATTGATAGAATTCATACTCATCATATTTTTTTTTTTCATTGACTTCTCATCAAATGTCTGTATAAACTAGGCTAGTGTTGAACTGAAAGCATGAAATTTGTTAGTGGATAAATGAAAATGAACCATTTGCAGAAACAATTTTTGACTTGGAAATTTGAAACTCATCTACAGGTAAGAGAAGAGATGTCTGTGCATTCGTTCAGTTTAAGATAGTATAAGATGGTTTCTTCAAAAATTTTCTTTTTCTTAACGTTTCATCCAGTTATGTATATCTTTGTGTCATGACTCAGGTTTTTTTGCGGGTAATTGTGTACAGTAAATCGTTCTGTGTCTCTATACCTCAGCGCATGTTTCGTTAGATTCTTCTTGATCAAAGGACTCTGTCAGCTTTCAAAAGTATTTTGAACCAGAAAGTTATATATCAGGCTTTGTAGAGCTTCTCATGACAGATCTAAATCTGTATTAGGTTTGGGTAAATACCTTCTGGTTACCGAGATCTGGATGTCGGTATGTTTTTGGTCTTTAATCAGTATTGATGTAAGAGAAAGAGTCGAGATTCGGTAATGTAGTACAATGAGATGTTGTCTTACCCATATTCTTGTAAAGCAATGAAAACGGTATAAACTAATTCGGTAATGGGCAATAGAGGCTAGTTCTTCTAGGAAAAATGGGTTATTTATGAAAAAAAAATCGGTCATACCCATTTACATGTCCGCAGTAAAATAACTAACTATAAAACCCAAACGATATGCAGGACAAATTCTAATTTTGTCGAAAACTGTATGAGTATGAGCTCTATCTGCCACAGTCATGAGGAGGTCTGAATCCATATGTGTCTATGGGAAAAATCTTTACTGGAAAAGAGTATACCAAAATAGAGTATATTTTGGACTTGAACTTGGTTTTTTCTGGTCTGATTTACTTATCAAACAGTTTTAACGCCATATTCACAATCTACGAACAAAATTGAGTCGGATGGAGTATTATACATATGATCAAAACACAAAAAAGCTTTTTGAGACAAGAAACCCTACGGAGGATCTTAACGGAGCCTGTCCCTCGAAAAGCAAAAATTTACCGGCCAAGTTACATGTAGTTTTATAGAGTGCTGAATCATGAACGAAATGCACCCTTTAGATTCAGCTTATGTTACAAAGGAAAAGTATTTAGACTCATTTTATATATAGTATACAGGACGATATTGAACGTCGAAAGGTCATTGACCAGAAAACATTGTCAGAAAGCGACACAACTTTTCAGTTATACACGATTAGATAGCCCTTGAAATTTTCTACAAATTGAGCTAGAAAATATCTTGAGTGGTGGGGTCAGTCACCAAAGGCATTCAAAAAACGTGTTGGACTACGGAAAACAGCTGCAGAACATTCTTTTAGAAGTATTTTCTATCTTAATGAAAAACTATATGTTTTTCAAAAGAACACCACTGTATATCGCCCGGCTGTCTATAACGCTTTTTCACCGGAATATTTTGGTAATTTTCACACCCTTTGGTAAATCGACTACAGCTAGGTGAAAAGGCGTTATAGACAGTCGGGAGATACCTTATTTTGCTCAGAATTCTCTGCTCTATAAAGCTATATGGTTTGTAAAATTTTCTGACGAAAAGCCAGCGACTTAGTTTTCAAGCATTCAGGTTTTCCAGGAACCCTATTATCAAGTTTTCTCATAAAATGGCGATATGCACCTCATCTGATAGAAAAATCTGATATACCTATGATACATACAATTTTAAATTTTCATCAGAACCGATATTTTTAAAGCAAAAATCGTCAAGAGGTGCCTTCCTTTTAGAAAGAGTCCGACCCGGGTGGTCAACAAAACTATTTTTTTTATATTATCTGAATATAATTCTACATAATAACACATAAGAATGCAAACTTTTAACGACATGTTTCATACTATTTATTTAACAATATTTTCTATTATTCGTATTTTCTCTATTTTCAGATGTTATACTTCGATGTGAATTCGTTGAAGGATGTTTAAAAGATGAAGTTTTAAGGAAAATATTAGCTCCAAATACAGCACAGCCATTCAATACGACAACAACGAACAGAATACAAACGACGACAACAAATTTTATCGATGAAACGGGTGCCGTAGTTTAGTGAATAGGAAAGATTTTTATATTCCTCAGGCCAGATAGATCTATTTTTGATTTGACAAAAAAATAAATGTACAGTTTTTTTTTTCTATTTTATGTATGCAGTGTGCACAAGAATTTTGAACAGCACTAAGATTTTCTTTTTTTTTTCTGTTTTTCTACACCTTGTTTTTTGTACATTTTGTTTTTTCTCAAAAAAACAAAAAAAAAAAAAATGCTCGATTGAAAAATGTAGATGAAAATGAGCACTATAGAATATGCTTTTTGATAAATTTTTATAATATTATTTATCTATACTTTTCCAAGTAAATAACTGTTTAACTACTTCCTGATATATTCAACTTGCCATTGAACGGTAGAAATTTTATTTTTTGCACGATCCAGAAGAATAGAGAAATAATCTTGGCTGCTGTAAATTCGAAGAAAAAAGTCGTGGAAATAAATTGCAAAAAAATTTATATTATACAGAATTATTTTGTTACAAAAATATTAAAAAATTTCTGTACTAACCTGTACAATTTTGACATGTAGATGACTCTAAATAAATTTCTTTCAGTACTTTGAAAGCGAAGTTATTTACGTTGTGCAACCGACTTCTCATAAATGCACATGTTGAAAAAGAGAAAAACAGTTGTTCAACATCATAAATTCTGTATACAATCATTGTGCAACTGAGTAATGATAACGCGACACATAAGAGTCTGTAAATACTTTAAAATATTACGAAAAATAAGATTATTTTTTCCATGAGACAATTCAACATTCACAAATATCTGTCATAGTTATTTATCAATTTTATATTTCAGTTTAAGAACATACAACAGTTTAATTGATACATTTTATATACCTTAATTAGTTAAATGATTTTTTTTAATATTTTAATATGCATATTGAGGGTAGTGTTAGGAAATATAAACTAAATCTCATATCAGCAGTCATCTTTCAATATACATATTCTTATCGTCACTCGATGGTTATTTTCCCTTTCTGTTCTGATATATGTATTCACTCCTCTGCTTTTTATGATATGTATTTTCTCTCCTTCTGTTCACTCTTTTCCCATGGGTATTTTTCATTTCTATTCTTCTCTCTCTCTCACTCTCTCTCTCTCTCTTGTACAATAGCTGTTATTCCCAGTATCCCAAAGGGATCTTCCGGTAGCTAAAATATACTATATAAAGATGTTAATTTACTGAAATAAAGTGTGTGTAACAGTTACATTCTTCTTTGGCTATTAACCATTGGATGCAAAATGATTCTGAAAGGAATAATCTCACAGTAGGCACTATAACATCTTCATTGGATAATAATTCATGACCATTTGTCGCCGTATTGTTATAGATGTAGCAGTGGCTGCCTAACGATTCTGTGAAATACATGGTAATACACTGAGAGCGACGAGCGATGTCGTGTTCTACAATCCCACGGACATTCACAGAATTCGTTCAGATTATCGAGAACTCAAAACGTTTTTAGAAGACTCACTGCAGTTACATGCAGAACTGATAAAAGCAGATTTTGGAGAACTTAGTTTGAGTTCTTTAGCCAGTTTTCTGTATGGGACAAATGGAGAACTTAAATTCTTTAGTGTACCATCTACATATAAAAAGTTTTCTCATCAAGTTAGCAGAGTATCGTTCAACTTTGTCAGAATTCTAATCGGTACTGGTGCTTTAATGAATTGAATTTTGAAAATTCTAGAAAATTGCGAACGATCGCCGGAACTTGATTCCGCTAACATAGCGATGTTTCAAACATCATTATCAAGAAAGTAGAATTACAGTATAAAACTTAAACAAGCAGAAAACATGGGAAGGTATCTAGAAAGAAAGTTTGATTGTATAAAAAAAATTATCACATCATAAAAACTATAGAAAACTCGATAAGGTTCTGAGTCTTTAGACAAGGTTTTAATATTCATCCATTCTATCGAATGAGATACATTTGACACTTGTTTTGCTAGTGATGATTTGTTTTCTAATAAAGAAATTTGTTCATCATTCAACTTTGAATTATGAATATTATTTAATCAATTTTCACTTATAATTTAATAGTTTTAAGTTTATTTTGCATACAAGTATTACTCAATCTTTAATTTAATAACAATTAATTGTTCTTTCAATGATAGTATGGTATTTACGTTGTTATGCTCTTCATTAGTTGAATTAAAGGAGTGCATTTGTAAATATTCATGCAGATAGAAATAGTGACATTAACGTAAGCGATATAAATAAATTCTCGTTTCGAAAAATTGAACGAAACATGTATTATCATAGATTTATTATGTATACACTTTTTGTTCTTAATCTATTTCGTTTCTCATCTAATTTGGACTATAGAAAACAAATAACAGAACGTGGAAAAGAACAGCCAGCAGTAATAACAATAGAGAAGGGAAGTCAACAGCAAAGTCGTGACTTAATGCGTCCATCTGCAAATGGACCAGTATATTTGCCGAGTGCCGACGGCTTACATTATCCTGGCTATCTCACTTATCATGTACAGCGCCCAACCTATGTAACTAGAGGTGTTGCTCGACCAGCTCAAACAATCTATTATCCTTTTCATAATTCTGGTTTAGTTTATCAACCACCCAATGCATGTGTACATGGTTGGAAACGCGATGCGTATGGACGTTGTAAACGGAGAAAACATCGTCATCGTGATTATCGACTACGAGTTAAACAACAAAAACAGTAGTTCAAATAAGCGAAAGCGCGTTAAAATAAAACAATAAAGACATTTGATGTTTAGTCCATGCGGTTAGTCACGAAACTTTATGCTGAAACTTATTTATTTTTGTTCATGATATGAAAATGCATTCTCGAACTATTATTTATAGTTATTTATTTATTTTTAAGCTATTGATTTAGGATTTTTTAACAAGAATTGTTCGATTTAGTGATACAATCTTCGATATAAAGACGCTGAAGAGAAAATATAAAAGAGATTTTTATGGATGTTTACTCATTATATTTATTGATCATGGAACAGTGCAAAAACGTACAATAACACCAGTTCTTGCGGAGCTATTCTGTTCAACTGTAGTAGTGACTATTTTGGAATAACATTAAGATTTTTTTCCTTGCGAGCTTTCTATTACGGAAATTTTTTCCTATTACGGAAAAAGGTTAGCGAGCATGCATACTCTGTAGCGTCTGATGGTTGTCAGTGATCTTTAAGGACCAGAGGAGGCAAATCATTTCTCAAGTCACGTCAAAGCACTTTTAGAATCTTTCACAGCTAAATCTACTTTTACTCACGATTAACTCAGATTTGTTTGGCCTATAATATGATATATAGCGATAAATTTTATTAGCATCATAGACTCGACCTAGCCTCTTAAAACCAACCGACTTGAGCTTTTTGAAAAATTTGAACGATTTTTTTATACGAGTCATTGGCTTTTAAGAGGCTAGGTCGGGTCTATGAAGCTGACAAAATTTATCGCTATATATCATATTGTACGCCAAACAAATCTGAATTAATCGCCAGTAAACGTAGATTGAAATCTATTACCTGTAAAATATTCTGAAATATTTTTGACATGACTCGAGAAAAAGACTGGCCCAGCTTCTGAGAGTTCTTTGGATCTGATTCGGTCTAACTAAGGGCTAGTCAGATCCGAAGAACTCTCGGGGTACCACTAGGACCATCTGGAGTGTGAGATAAATGATGATAATAAATATAATACAGTTATTTTGCTTACATTTGTTCTATATGTTGCATCTTACAAGAATGCAATGTGATCCACTCCGATCGTCAAGAATACAATAGGATTTTCTCGTCTATATAAGTAGAAAAATTATCTGTTAACCTTATTTAGAAGGGCTAATCTTCACAAAACTGGCTGTTGTGCACTTTTCGGCGGTAACTCATCAAATTTTAGAAAATCAACTAATTTGCATTTAAGCAACTCAAAATAGGAAGAAAATTCAGTTTGTATATGTTGAGAAAAAATTGAAATTCAGTACAATTTAAGACATTCCTACAGGAACAATTAAAATTTGAATTTCTCTAGGAAAAATTGAAATACTACACATTTTATACTTATTTCAATCTTTTCTAAGAGAAATTGAAATTTGAATTGTTCCTATAGGAATATTTTAAATTCTACTGGATTTGATTTATTCTTGCAACATATTGAACTCTCATTAGGAATTCATCACAAAAAAATATACACTGTTTTGTGCAGAATTGAATGCTCTTTAAGAATAGGCTTTTGTAAAGATTAAATAATATTATCTTTTCTCAGTCAGGCACAGAAAATCATATTAAATTCTAGTTAGTGACTAATTTTTCATCTTTTCAATAGAAATCTATGTCACCGTATCCTCAATCATGACATTCAGTATATACTAGATGTTTTTGTACTAGATCCTTGTTTCATAAATAGTGAGAAAAGAGCTCAAAACAAACAATCCAAAATCATTGAATAAACGTAGAAATAATTAAATCGTCTTCATACAATACTAAACACATACAAAGACAAAGGAAAACATTTGAATGTGTAATCGACCAACTTAGAATCACATGCGATATTAAATCAAAGTCAGAAGAAAATTATTGATTGTATTAATAACAAAGGAGCTTAAGTGAAATACACATTTCCAATTGATTAGCACATCAGAGACTTACATGGCAAAAAACATTGAAAAAGCATCATGGTTAACTATGCATCATTCATTTTTAACTCTCCAAATGAATCATCTTAGTATATTCAAATCACATACAATTTCTAGAAAATTCGAGATTAAAAGTGATGACCTGATTAATTTTAGAATCGAATATCATACCGTATCCCCTAAGGAGACATATGAAGAGCGTTTAGAAGTTCAACGTAAACGATATATAATTGCTCCTGATGTGGAAAAGTTTAATATTCTTCAATTTTTCGTCTGTATTGTTTGATTTCTTGTGCGATTAAGAACAGAAAAGTAGTTTTATGGTTGTTAAGCGATAAAATTGCCGTGCTGTTTTTGTCTCTGTATATATATATATATTTTTTTTTTTTTGTTTTCTGTAAACTATTCATATTTTTTAATTTTTTGTACACATCGTTTTCGTAAACAGATATGTTTTTCATAGATGAGTAAATCCATCAAAAACAGAAACATTGTTTATTTCTCTCCCACTTCATCTCTGAATAAATTGAGTTAGCTAATAATTTTTTTCTGTTCGCTTTTCGCTACATTTATTTTGAAGTAAAAATTATAGCTGACATGAAACAGAAGAAAAGATCAGAAAGAATACTATAATAATTCTCAGTAGTACAACAACTTTAAAGACAAAAAAAGTCAACGAAATACAGTGAGTAATGAGAGAATATTGAATAGAATAATATAGTTTGTAGTTCAAATACTATTTATTGTTTCAAAGTTCTTGCATCATTTGTTAAATAGATTCCATTGAATGATATAGGATACATCTTTAAAGTTTAGTGTCAATCCTTATGTTACATTAATTTTTCCTATAAATATGTTCTAAATTAGTGGTATTCATTTGTTGGACACGAAGAAAATGTAATTTTCTATTCAGTCTATTTTCTCCATCAGATAGTATACCCTCAAGTAAATAAAATAGTAAATGCTATTGCAGGAGGATGTAGTGTGCCATTCTTGTGTTTTTGTTTTCGTTCTCAACATTGTAAAAAATATTTATTCATTGTTAATGATACCCTATGCTATGTAGCAAATATAACATGTGAAAAACCATTTGGCAAATGAGATAAGCTATTTTATTGACTTATGACATTGTAATTTATATGGTGTTTATTGGAAGCAGAAGATATCATAGATGATTCTTAGTTCGTTTCTGTACGTATGTTATGTTACATTAGCGTTCATTCATTTCTCAATGAATTCCTCGAATCATACAATAATTAATCTTCAGGCTTTGGATCAATAATCGATAGAACATTCGGTACAATTTTAAAATGAAAATAATGTTCTTAGACTGAGTTATGACTTTTTATAAAAAGGTCCTGAATTTCCGAAGTAGTTAGTCTTCGTCAAATATTTGTACTTTAGTAACCATTGAGAATCAATACATTCAACAAATACTATAGATCGGCAGGAAAATTATAGCTACATTTTTGGGGAAACGATAAACTTCATTCTCAATTAGATTAGAAGTTGTTAAGAAAATCTCACTATGTGACGAACCATTCAATCAAAGAGGGTAAAACTTATTGAATGATCATCGTTTATTAAGAGCTACTCACAAGATCTTTTTTTCGTATTTATTGCATTAAAAATGCGTTAGGCATATCGTACGGCCTTGTAATGTGTTAGCTTTTCTATTGTGTTATACCGAGAAAAATTTAGAAAAAATCTGTCCTTAATGCATTGTAACGTATGAGCGTAATGCGTTACGTGCCAAAAAATTGAAATTATAGTGTAATGTTATAATGAATTTATATAGACATTATTTTATAATGTCACAACGCTATAAATTCGACTAACGCGTTAATGGTTATAAGGCGTTACTAAATTCCTATCGCATTATAACGTATTAATCTGTAACCCATTATAACGCGTTATACATGTTCTAACTCATTGTAAGGCTATAGAAGTTCTTCACACGTTTCAACGACATAAATTTATTGCATTACAATGCATTAACTCTTCAGGCGCTATACGTGACAGTTATAATAAGTGTGCTGTGGGAGTTTATGTCCTGAGTCTCAAGTCAGTAACGTATATGTCTGATATAGTTGAAGTAATTTTTCCGAACTTTTCGAGAGGACCAACTTTTCGAGAGGAATCGATTGGCAGTCTCAGAATTTTATGGAAATGTGTCCTTTAAGAGAAAACCATGTATTTTCGTTTTAGATATTGTCTAACTCGTTGTAACGCATTAATACCTGTCGTGTTACACCGAGTTCCATTTTTTTATCTCATTGCAATGAGATAGAAAAGAATAGTGCATTACAATATATTAGATATTAACTCGTTACAATACGATATGCATTATCTAATGAGTTATAACACTATAAAAGATTTTTCCAAATTTATGGCATTATAATTAGATAAAACATCTAAGATATTATAACGCATGAGTTTCTAACGCATTATATTGAAGTAGAAAGCTCAAACGCGTTATAATACATTAGAATCTAACGTATTATAAGACGGTAGACAAATCTAATTGCGTTGTAACGAGATAAAAAAATTGAAACGTATCATAATGCTATAAATTTATAGAGTTGTAATGCAATGAAAATTTTTATCCGCTTACAACGCCATAAATTCCTGAAAAATAACTTTGCAACGAGTGATAATATGACGGGCTACGTCTATTGCGTTGTAATGAGATACATCTATAGCGTTCTAATGCCATAATTTAAAAAAAGCATGTTTTATAGCGTTATAACGCTATAAATAGAGAAAAAAAGATCCTGTGGGTATAGTATATAACTTGAAGTTTCAACTTATTTTGGTTCTTATGATCCAGGATTGAGAATTCTTTTTTCTTTTTGAAATAGTGCATAAAAACGAGCTATAGATATGATTTTTTAATAAGAATGAGAAAATAGCTCACTTAAACGACGAAAGAAGAATGGCGTTTTTAAATACTATATGTTTTACTTTGAAGCTTATTTTGGATAGCGAAAAAACTATTAAGACTGGAATTTTTTTTTAAAGTTGTATTGTGAATTAAAACTGATGCGAAGGCTTCGATTGTATTCTTATTTGTAATATATGAAAGAGCACTCTTTGTTTTCGAACTGACATATGACAAAAAAAAATTTGCTTTCATATTATAAATACTCTCATTCTTATACTATCGATCTGTTGTAAGTTTATAAGAAATAATTTTAATCCTTTCTTAGAACAGAAAATCATCTAATCTATTTTATCCGTTAATACAACTTAATTTTTAATAAAAATTTCTTCAGAAGACTCTGGACTTAGAAAAAAATTGCCTAAATTGGTGTTAAATTGCTTAAATTGATGTTCTATTTTGGGAAGATGAATTTCGTTTAAGATTAAGAGACAGATTTGCCAAAAATTTTGTTTAGGAAAACAATTATTAGTTAAAAATTCCAGTATAATTTTTTTAAAAAAAGTATTTTAAGGTGGTTGATGTAGGTATTTTTTCTCTTGAATTTTATCTCAATGTGGCGATTGTTCTTCCGTTTTAGGCAATGGGTATTGAACAATCGAAAATTGATAGTGGTATATTAGACGAGAGTAGCTATGCTTTAATATCAAAATATACAAAATTGAAACGTGACGATATTCTTGCGTGGCAGGAACGTTTTATTCAACAATGTCCTGGAGATACCAGGACAATGAATAAGGAACAATTTTGTAAATTCTACAAAGAACTTCGTCCTCAAGAAAATGTAAATCATTTAAGTGAAAGTGTATTTCGTGTTTTTGATTTAGACGGTGATCATGGTATTAGTTTTACTGAAGTAAGTTAAGCAATAAAATCTCGCGTCTTTTTCACATATTTTGCGATTTTTTTATTTTTATTAGTTTTTAAGGGCGTATGTTGCAACAACTGAAGCTTCACTTGAACAGAAACTTCGTTATGCATTCGATGTGTATGATATCGATAAAAATAGTTTAATTGATCGTACTGAAATTTTATTGGTTTTACGTTCAATGTTTGAGCTATTAGGAATGTCTAATGAACCGGACAAATATTCGTATGAACAATGTGCTGATAATATAATGAAAAATCTCGACTCAAATTCTGATAATCGAATATCAAAAGAAGAATTTATTCAAGGATTGAAAGATGATTCATTCTTACAAAGTTTAATGAATCCATTTCAACATGTTTGAATATGTACAGTAGTTGCATGTACACTAAAATACAGTACTTTAAGTTTTCATGTATAACTTAGATCATCATCCGGTACATTGTCTTCTTTTAATCCATTAGTCAAAATTCTTATTATGCTTTTACTTGTGACAATTTTAAGGTATAATAAAAAGTTGTAATACAAAACGTTTTCATGTTTGTATGTTTTTTGACTTTTAATCTTAGTGGCACGTCAGATGATTGTATCCATGTAGAAAAATCATAGTTTTTTAAGTGAACGAATGAATATTTAATCAGATATCTACATAAGAAAATACATATTATTGCTAAAACCATTTATCGTATGCAGGACAATTGCAAACGCAATGTACCGTGCTGTTGAAGTTCACGGTTTTCGTAATATCTCATACTAGTCGTGACCAATCTTGATCATGTTTTTCTCCAAATGTAGGAAGCAGTTGTGGTTACTCGGCACATCTAACATTAGTTCCTGTCTCTCTCCATGACATAGTTAAAAAAGAAATATATTTATTTTCATTCGAAAATAATTGCCATATGAGGTAACTTATCTGTGGTAACAAAATAAAAGTCGTTCTAGCTCGAGAGGGGACGGAGAAAAGTGAAATTTAACCAATATGGTCCTGAATCGTGTTTTTCAGTCTTTAGGTGTCGCCATAACTGTCAATACTGAAAATTTTCTGCATCATTCGATTTGTCTCGACGAGATCTATCGAATGATGTATGATAATTTGAGTTTGCATGAAAAATCGGGCTTTTGGAGTGCGACAGCCTCGGGGTCCTTACTAGTATTTGTATATCTTGAGCATTTTACTAGTACTAGTCGAAAATTTTTTTTTTCTATAATCCTCTCACATCATACAACAAAATGAAGAATTTATTTATATACAACTTTTTGTGTCGTCTTTTTTTTGTCAAACTTTTGCGCTTGCAACTGTCCCGTATGTAACTGTCTTCTTTGTATAGGTCACTCTATGTGTCTAACAGTCTATTTATCGTATAGATATTTTTCAACTTCAAGAATCAACTTTCTTTAAACAAATCCATATTATAATAAACATATCAATTGACCGATCAACGCTATCATTCTACATCAACATATGACGACTTAATACAAGATTATTGTATATGTATATGTATGAGCAGATGCATTATACATTTTGACAAACTTCATCAAAAAGAAGAATAAAGGAAAAAAATCTTCAGAGTTTGAAAAGAGAATCCATTATCATTTGACAAGTATAACATAAATATTTTTGATTCTCGAGTGATAGAATAGAAATCCATTTTTTGATGCAATGAGCAGCTTTTATTCAAATGTACATATTGAATGATTTCGGGAAAAATCGACTTTGAAACAGTTTAGTTTTGAAAGCTAATATTTACTTGATTTGGAATATGTGTCAACAGAAGCATACACTTAAGTATTTGATATTATGAGCATATAAAGTTGTAAAGATATTTACGTCTATTAAAATAATTTTCTTTCCCATAAACAGATATCCTAGAGACATGAACTATCCATTTCACAATAGAATGGCTATGAATATTTTTTGAATAACATGTCATTAAAAAGAGTTAGACACTTGTGCAGTTCGATGTCCAATAGAGCATACTTTAGAACATCTATCGGTGAGAAAATTGAGTTTAGGTTTTTAATTTGCCATGGTGTACCTCACCAAGCAAGATCTACGATTTTGCTAGTAAAAGAAAAAACAATGGATTTTGAGTAATTAAAAATACTGATTTTTAGCGGTCACTTTACACAAAGAGAAAAGATTGTAACATTGAACACTCTTTGGTATATTTAATAACAACATTCATTAATCTCTAAAAATTCTAGATTATAAACTAAAGAAATATTGTCTATTGAGAGAAACCATAATAAATAATAGTGGCATACTATTTTTATTTACTATTAATATTTTTATTCACTATTATTTTGTTTTGTGTGACATACTGTCGATCAAACACAAGCAATGTCATTTCCATGGAAAATACAAAAATTTTTATGTTATGATGAGATAAGGATAATGTTTTATTCACAAAAACATTTTGAATAAATTGATTCTAAAATTCTCGATAATTTATCTTTTCTCCTTTGCAAATAGAGAGTATAATAAAGTGAAATATTTTTAACATTTGATTGTTTGACTAAAATTACATTTAAACTTCTACATATATAATCACTTTGTTGTATTACAAATAAAAAGGTTCACCTTTTTCAACGAAAAAATCATTAAAGAAGACAAGTTTGCAATCGAGAATATTGAAGACTTTATAATATTCATTACTCTATTCTGATTTCTAATGTGATTTCATGTAAAATATTTTTAATATGTAGATAGTCCGTACTATTTTATTTTATTTTATTTTATTTCAAGCACTCAGATAAAAGTCGAAAATTAAATAAATGTCAGCGAGATCATTGAAGAAACGTAAAAAAAACGGACAATAGTAGAAAAAAGGTTTGTTGATTGTTTAATATGCACAGATATCATATAAAAAAATACGAGGCATTAAATACTAAAATGACGATTGTAGAGAATATAACTTATCAGCTGTTAAAAATAGATGATTTTTATCTTAAATTTGAAATAATAGAATAAAAAAAGGAACTCACAATACTTGTATAACTTTTAGTAAAAAAATAAATGTCGTGTCTATAAGAAAGAGAGAAAGTGAAAATAAAAAGAAAGAAAACGTGAGTATATTGATGGTATATTTAATCAAAGCTTGTCAAATTGTTTGAAGAGTTAGGTATATGATGATGATGATGTTGATGTCTTGTGAAGGAAGAAGAATAACAATATTTGCTGAAGAACAACACATACCCCAGCTGAGAAAGGTATGTCATATGATCATTTTTCTATGGTTAGAATATTCCTCATTCATATTTTACTTTTTTCCAACAGCATTAATCACGTAAATCACTCATGGCTAGATGAAAAGTGATAAATAGCGCTTAATAAACCTCCAGTTTAAAATAACATAGAAGTACTATTACTAAAAAACCAATCATTGTCATTGTTATTATTCGATTTGACTTCATAAACAAGTTATGGTAGGTAAAAATATTATTTTTCTGTCATTGTTCAAAATATACAAGTTCTTTTTTGTTTAACGATATATATCGCTTTCCTTCTCTACTAAATATAGCAAACATGGGCAGATGACTTCATTCTTACTTTCATTGCCAGTATCATTTTTGCTAATTAGATTATTAATGCAACATACTGTAAAGTAGCGCGAGTGTAAAGTTTCTTTATCAAATAAAATACATCGAGAAATAGACAGTAAGCGATTTTGAATTTTGAATATTTATTTTTACATAATATGCAAAAGCAAACAAATATGTCGACAAAACACCCCATCAAATGAAAAATCTTGCCAGTAAGAGATAAGACACCACATGATTGACTGACTCTCCAGTAGAAGGGTGAAGTGGAGAAAAAGCTCGATAAAACTCAAAAGATTTGCGGATAGAAACTTGAACTCCTCAGTTCTTCGGTTTATTAGGCAGAGTTTCATACAACATTTCATATTCTTCCTAGAACAAACACAATCTTATCTGACATTCATAAACTCTAACCTTTGGATTCGATGCATCCCTAAAGGTATATGACAAGGACTAGAAGTGGAGCAACATTAGATTTATGTGCTTTTTAAGTCCTTTCCCTCGTCAGAAACATAAATTTTTTTATAAAAAGTCGATGTTGAGATAAGTACATCATCAGATAGCCCACGGTATCTACTATCAGGATCCAATGTTATCTGGTCCTCATCGAAGGGATATGGAAGTTTTTAGAAAAGTTTTCTGAAAATCTTGAATAGCTGGCTTTTCGAAAAAGTTTTACTTTTCGATTAAAAAGCAAATCGCAATAACACCAGAAAATAGAGCAAACATTTCTGATCAAAATGGGATATGTCCCAGCTGTGAATGATATTCTGATCAAGTGTTATGAGAGTTTTGCTGGAAGCCCTAAAACTTGCATCAGATACCGGCACCACCGGCACCAACTTTAATACCATTTCGTAGCTCCCAGATTTCTCGGTAACGAAACATCACAGAGAGCTCGAAGGTCTTAAATTGAAGCTGACACATGTAGCCAGAGTCTGACAGAGTCCGATTGTAATATTCTGTCTAGATTTGTGATTAGAAAAACATCTTTACTAAAGTTAATGAAACTTTTTCGACGCTTTTGACACTGACCATTATTTTGAAAAGAGAAATATCTAAAATCCGGCTCTGTCAGCCTCTATCCACATGTGTTTTCGCCATTTTAAGATCAGCCCGAGCTCTCCACAATGTTTCGTTACTGAGAAATCTGGAAGCTATGAACAGCCCCATTGCTCAAAGAATTTCATTTTCACATCGGACTTAGTTTATGCATCTAATATAGACTAACGTGAAAATAAAGCTGAAAAAATGTTTTCACTTTCTTAGAATTGTGTGAAAATCTTAAAACTTAAAA
>CAJNOQ010004964.1:0-16317 GCA_905250885.1 Didymodactylos carnosus | reverse complement strand
TCCTTGAACATTTCAGTTTCACAATAGACGTTTATACACCATTCGATAGAGAATTTCAAGAGCTACATTTTGCACTATTTGTATTTCAAGATAGATAAAATCGACTTTTTGGCCTAATGTCCGCTTAATTGCCCACTGTGTGGTTTTGAGACATAAGTTAACATTGGTATGACGTGGATAAGACACTCGTAGATCATACGTAATAGTGTTTATGTTGTGTGCAGGATTCGCACTATTGATCCGAATCAATTGAAAAGTAAATATTGTTTCTTGGCAATGACGTATGATCAGATATTCTGCGGTAAAATTTCCTCATCTATCTTAATGACTCATGTCGTTTTAGTTTTCATTTAAGACTATATGAAACAAGCGTGAGTGAATGAACACAGTAAATACTTATTATTACTTACTCTTTCTTTCACGTCTTTCAATTATGCTTTGGTATGGACGGATTTTTAGTAGATGCTTTGTTTCACATTTCAAAGTTGTAACACAAGTTTACACATTAGAATTTATCTAATTAGACTCATTAGTTCGCAAAACTTTTCCTATTCTACCAGATTACCTATATGGTCAATACAAACATGTCCTGAATCATGATACTGATCCTCAATACCAGTCCGTCGAACAACAACGTCCTTGTCAAGTTTAATGACTTGTTCACCAAAGGAGAAGAAAAACGGTGAAAAACGGTGTTCTGTTTCTATATGAATCATAGGAACAAAAAAGAAGAAGCGAATGACTTCTATACTAACGGATTTTCCTCTTATATCTTCGAGAGATCTATACATATCAATTTCTACGGTCTTCTTTACGGTTTTTCTGCCACCAGTTACGATTTCACTTCTACGGGATATAATCCACGATTTTGACATTGTTTTAGCTTACCTTATGATTTTTTTTCTTTACGACTGGAAGCGCACGCTATTATCTTCGTCGTTTTCTACGGTTTTTTGAACGCTTTTATACTACGACTTTCGCTTTCATGCTTTATTACTCGAAAAAACTTTTCGAATAAAAAGCTGAATCTGGCACACCTTTATTTCTGCTCCTTCTTTATTATTTAAGGTAATTTTGTACTCATAGTTTCGCCGAAAACTTTTGAAGGTTCGCTCTAAGGTGTACCAAAACCCCTCATGGTGAAGTATTATCTACTCTTTCGTCTCTTTTCTACCCAAATTTCTAAAAATAGATAAATAAAAGATTTATGTAAAAATCAGATGAAGATCGTAATTCTAGTTAGGGACTCTTCTCTGAACAAAACTGCGAAAAATGAGAAAATTTGACGGGGGAACCTTTTCAGGAGATTAAAATATATTTTAATGAAAAAAAGACAGTTTTGGAAGTTATTTTTTATACTTACCATGAATCTGACATCCACGAGTAATATCCACTACGTGTCTGCAGAGATCTGATCTCTAGAGACCAGAGTTGCGCGGGATAGTCTCGTCCCGATTCATCTCGACCGTTCGGATCGGGACGGGATAGATTCCAGAAAATTTTTGACGCCACGAAATGCTCAAGAGACGAGACGGGTTAAGAGCTGTTTTTTTCAAAACTGTGTTCACCAGTGCTCTAGTGAATACTCATAGGTTTTCCTGGTTAAATTTATTGGAAAAAATTCATTCAATACAATGCGCGAGATAGAATGTTGAACGATAATAAAACCTTCCGTTTTTTGTTTACTATTTTTATTGAAATGCCATCGCTAAACCGTTGAAGTTTAAAATTGTTGATAATCCGTTTGAAACAAAATCATCAATATGGGATACATTCGGCTTCCCAGCTGAAGCAGATGAAAATGATGAATTTCATGTAAGATGTGCATCTCTACTAGAGACCCACAGCATAGTTTCAGTTTAACAGACTCTGATACCGTCAGTTTGTAGATACAAATTGAGTGGCATATATAAAAAGAGCTTTTAGAACTCCTAAATAAGTTTCTACTGAGTTAAAGGATAATTTCTTATGCGTTTCCGTGTTTTGATCCATTACTAAAGTTTATTTTATGTAAATCTGTTTTGTACTCTAGTGAAAACTTATTTAGACAAGTCAAAAAGTAATAAATACAATAATACGTCAGAAATTGATCAGATACGAGCAATTAACTCGTTAAATTTTTTTATTGTGTACACGCTATTAATAGTATCGTGCCTTGTAGCGATGAAAATAGAGAATACATAATTTCATACGTATTTGTGACTATTTTTGCGTGACGAAACACGGCCAGATGATTTTTTCATAAGCATCATACACTCGTTAGTACTTCAAACCTTTCTGTCCATCAAAAACGTTGTCATACATAAACTAGATGCTTCTGATAGCTAACTACTTTGAGAAAACTAGAAAGTAATCTTGTTGTAAGCGATTACTTTTTAGTTTTCTCAAGGTAGTTAGCTATTAAAAGCACCTAGTTTGTGTAAATTGTCATTCGGTAATTATCAAATTGAATAATAAAAGTTTCATTAGTTAGACTAAAGTCTTCTGAAATATCATGTAGAGACGAAAACGAATAGATTCAACACTGAATAAGTTCTAGTAAACATTATCAAATCAGAATTTGATAGTGATCTATCAGAGAAAATGAAAGTTGGATGTTAAATATGAACAACGGACTCGAATATCGAGAGTTTATCTTAAATGAAATAAAATCGTACCATGAACGTGATGAAGTGTTATTATTAACAAGTAAATATTAACAGAAAGAATCAAGGGTCCCCTATCAGAGATATACATTTTTTCATAAAAAGACAATATTGAGTTACACACATGACCGGATAGGCCAAAATACCATTCTTAGAATTCAATTCATAGTGCTTTTACCAATATCAAATGTTTTCGAGAGTTTCACAAGAAGTTTTCTAAAAAGCCTAAAAAACTGTTTCTTCTAAAATTCTTCTATTTTGATAGAATGCTGAAATCAAAAATAATTTCAATTATGTTGGCTCGTATAGACAGAATTTTTAGTTAAAGTTTAACGTCTCCTAGCTCTGAGACATGGCTTAATCAAAAGTTATGACAGTTTTACTAAGAGCTGTAAAATCTGTGCCATATAGTAGCGTCGTCATATTTTTAAATTGACTTTCCTCTTCGTCAAGATGTTCCAAAATTATCTCTCAACTTAAATGCTAGAGAGCTCAAAATGGTCTTGTTTCTTAGAGAAATATTGTCACTTCAACGGTGTAGAGTCGGATTCTCGAGTTTCGTTTTGTGAGTTAAATAAAACTTAGGATCTCTGAAAAACTTGAAAGAAGTTTTTACAGATTTTTAAGATTACAGATTAGAACAGGTGGCACTTAATAAATATTATTTATTATTAAACGAGCATTTGTTTTCTTTTATAGAGGCGGAATAATTGCAACAAACCTTTAAAGTGCACGTTCTTCTCCCTTTTTAGTCTACATATAACGATAAAAGTGTAGTTTATGAGGTTTCCACAAGATATATATTGATATAGCTCTATTCCCAGATTAGTCATTTTATTCTCATTTTTTCTTTCGTTCTCGAATAGTACTTGTAAAGAGCACTGTGACCGTCAGCGTTTGTAATAATGATGACATGCGTAAGTTGTTAATAACAAGGATTTATATAAAAGAAAACTTATCGAGAAAAATTAACAAAACAAATAAAAATTAAAAGAAAAGAAAAAAATAAAATAAAATAAATTACTTTTATTCATTTGAGAAAAAAATCAAATGAGGACAGAAATATCTGAAGTTAGTTCAAAAAAAAAGAGATATTTGTGTCTTTGTTTATAATAATTTACTCTTTCGTTTGTCTATTACACAAATTGAGGTGTTCTAACGGCATTTGTAATACAAAACACAGAAAACCGCTGCAATAATGTTACAGATGACTATTGGTTAACTGACCCGTTGTTCTCACTCGTTACGCAATATGCCATGCAAGATGATAGTTAGTGATTAATTAATCATCTCCTCAAAGACTATACATCTGTACTATATACACTAAATATATATTTATATATACTGTACAACGTATATTCTGTTAAGTTTTCTGTTAACTCGAATTTTATCCATAGGAGAAAATTAGAAAAAAATTATTGAAAATATGTTTACGAGACTATATTATAAGTAGATATGTGCACAAGTTATTTTTGACGGGTTTTTAGGACATTCAGAAAAACTGTTATAACATGATTACTAAAAATCATTCTGACTTGCGAAATGTCTAATTTTGTAGATAAATATTTGATATATCTATTTATACTAAACAAAAAATAAAGCATACACTGGAAAAAAAGATGTGCCGAGAAATGTTCTATTTAGAAATCACTTTTTCAGGAAATATTTTTTGGAAAAATTATTTCTAAAATGACGTATGAGTAACATTTTCAAAAGTATTCCACACTGAAACCCCTTTGGAAATGTTTCGTTTTGAAACCGATTAGCCGAGGAATACTTTTAAGATTGGCTTTCCATCGAATTTTTTTTGGAAAAGACTCTTTCAACGTGCTAACTGATACGGCGAATATCAGATTACTTGTCTGGTTAATTTCGATTTCTCTTGCCAATTAATGACAGATCGATTCAAGATAAATCTGACATTACTTTTTTCACAATCATTATTCTTAATGTATCATAAGATCTTAAACGTTTCCTGGAAGATTTTAGACGCCATGAACGTTAATAAACTTTCACTGTATCGTGGTTTTGTTAATACTCTGATAGCATTGCAAAGTAGAACAAATCAGGCCGTCATCTGCAAGTAATTCTTTAGTGTTAGTTGCTGCTATTTGTTCCCAAACACTAGATCGTTGGTCTCAACCACAAACATGTGAAAAATAGGAACCGCGCGTTTTAGGTACATGTTTTTTCATAATGTAAAAGAGAGAAGTTTTCTTAACTAATTGCTGAAGAGATATAAATAGTTATTGTGTACAGTTAGGGTACTTTAAATTGCTCATATTTGTATCACGATTAAATTTAAACTTTTTTCCTTTCAAGAAACACGTAGAGAACACATTTGTACAGAAAAAATTGAGACATTTTGTAAGTAGGGTCGATTCTTGATAACCGCGTTACAATTTTCCTAGATGCCAGTGATAATTATAGATGAACGAATAAGGCATATATATTAAAACAAAATAAACTATTGATCGTTTATCTGAAGCTGATGGAAACTCGAAATCATCTCTTTTCTCTCAATCTGTAATGATTATGCCATGATCAGAATGGACTTAAGTGAGAAAGTACAGTGAAAAAGAAGAAAAAACAAATTTTCTTTAATTTTATTCATTCGATTTGAGAAGTGTGTGCAAATATTCACACGGCAGAGGTTTGATCACACTAACAAAGTTTGAGACGTATGCGGTGATTATCACATAAACAAATATTTCCAGGACAATAATAGATGAGATAAGTCCTACATTTTGATCAGAATTGGTCATCCAGGGAAAACAATAAATATCTTATTCATATTCTTAATTCCCAATGGATGACTTCAAATAATTTAATGATAATTTGTCTCTATGGTATATTCTCTCTCTTGCATGAAACATACGGATTAGTATAACCAACAGTTGAAATGTTGTCTTAAATTTTTAATTTGTTGATGTTGTTGATTTGACGAAAAGGATACGACATGATGTATGTGTTTGTGTAAGATACTTCAACCACTTGAATGTTCCGACGATCATTTTTTCTTGTCTTTATTTTTTTTTTCTATCCATATCTATCTAAGTTATATGTTTTCAAAATGCAATTGTCATGATAGAAAAAAGATGAATAACATAATCGTAAAATGGAATATTTTGAACACGATAGTGGTAGTGGTATTAGTAGTAGTAGTGCCACAATAACTACTCGGTAATCGTCTTTGAAAGAGGATTTCCCTATTTTTTCTTTTTGATTGCTTCGTGTTGAACTAAACTCTAAATATATATATTAGTGACAAAAAAAGAAAAACCGAAGAAAAGGAAGGTTTTCGAAATAATATACATATATCTATAAAAAAGAAAAAAAAATGAAGAAAGAATTACATAGAAGATGCAATCGACTAGAAAAGAACGAGAAAAACATTTGCATTAAGGAAATCTCCTTCTCTCTATCTTTTCTTCTATAAATATAGAGAGAGAAAGAAAGAAGAACAAAAATTATTAAGAATTTCAAAGAAAAAATTATATATATAAAAAAAAAGAAAGAAAAGTAGAAAAAACATGCATAAATAATATGATCAAGACGAACAAAAGAAATTGTCTTCTGTTTTTCGATTTGATTTGTTCAATGTGTAGTTGATCATCATTAACAGTTTTCCATTACTCGTTATATAAGAGATCATTGCATGTTTTTGGATACATTATACACTTTGCATGTCTAGACTCTATCATCATTATTTTAACTTTTGTACTCAAGGTCAATATACTTATCAAAAATTAAAATAATTCTAGGTCAGTCAGAACTGGTTTCTTATTCTATATGTTTCTTTACTAGTTTTATTTCTTAAATAAAAACGGAAAGAACCTCTCCTCTCGTTTTTTTTCTTCTTTCAAGTGTATTTGACTTGTAGCATTTTTCCTTCTTGATTGAACAACAAAAAGAAAACCACTTTTTTTCCACTTGAACGATATTCATACGTTTTTAAAATATATTACAGAGATGAGATGAACTTTCTCCTGTTCTTTACTTAGTCTTTTATACCAAAGATATGATGATAACAGTGAGAAAAAAGAAATGCTTTCTTCTCTTTTACTTCTTAGAGTGAATGATTGATTTGAAGATCTTTATAATCATTCTATCACGAGATTTACTAGGTATAAATGTCAATAAAAAAAGAATGAGAAAAATCATGAAAGATGCGTAATTAAATAATACTTTATTGTTCTTTTTTATTTATTATTTAATCAAAAATGTTATTGTCGGAAATCAACAGGTAGCACAGTTATATTTAGCATGTTCAGTGTAGATTCTCATTCTTTTTTTTGTGTGTTCTCCTATGGGTCATATTTAAGAGCTCTCTGTCAATAAATATATCAGATAAATGAAATGTTAAAAGACTTTTTAGTTAAACAATGATGATAGATCTGCATGAGTTGAGAAAAAATGTAAGCCCAAGCTGATTCAAAAAAGTTGTTTTTTTTTCACAAAAAAAATGTACAATCATCTGCTCAGAGAAAATCGTTGTCTATACACATTGTATGATTTGGCCACGTAACTCTGCTATCACGGTGTGATTCCATCATGGTTTTCCTGTATTTTGTTTCTCTTACAGTATTCGAACCAAATCACTTCCAAGACACTAAAACATATTAAATTGAAAAAAAAAGTATGCTCAATATTTTGAGATGTTCTCGCGCTCCGCACCCTTTTTTTCTTCTGGAAATATTGCAAAAATACAAATTACTACTTTTTTGGGAACGTGTAGAGTGCGGTAACATCTCAATATATTGAGCACACTTTTCTTTTCAATTTAATATGCTTCGGAGTTCTGGAAGTCGGTTCGAATACTGTAAGAGAAACAAAATACAGAAAAATCGTGATGGAATCATACCGTGGTAGTAGAGTTACGTGGTTAAGTCGTGTAATATCATTTTATTCTCGCACATTTTATAGAAATTTTTTTTTCATTCTTTTCTTACAAAACATCAAACTGCTTGAAAAAATTACTGATCTATTTTTTAAACTTTTATTAAAAATCCCACGGTATCTCTCGAATCAGAATTGAATCGTTAACGTAACGTCAAACTTCCACTATTTTGCTGGTATTTGTTAAATATTCGTTCCACTGTATCCTAAAAAATTGAATGTTTTTCTATAAACTCCAGAATAAAAGTTTAAGTAAGAATTTTTAAGTTAATTGTTTCTTACTTATGCATAATGTGAAAATTTGTCTTACAGTTTAATCAAATTTAGAAAGAAAAAGCTTCATATCAAACCAAATATTTAGGATAATAAACTGTTTTAATCACATAGATTCAAAGAACGTGAATGCTAACATGAACTGACACGGTACTCTTGAAAGCGCGTAAAACAAATCCTGTACAATACACCTTCCTTCCTTCCTGTAAGAAACAATAGACTATCAGATTATACTTTTGCAACACCGCCAACAAATAATATCAAAAACTGAGACTGTGAACTTTGTTTTTAGAGTATTGGCTCATAATATAAGTTTCCGTTTAAGAAAGCCCTCTTTCTCTCTCTCTCTCTCTCTTGCTCTTTCTCACTCTCGCTCTTTTGGATGATAGGAAATTAGGATAGAGTGTATGTGTATGATATTTTTCTGTTCATTTCGATTAACTTCCATCATATTGCATAAAGTGTATACTCACTTTCACTTTTACACACTTATATTAAAACACTAATATGGAGAATTTAAAACTATATAGGTTTTGTAATTGCAATTTTTCCTTTTCTTTTTATTACCTTATCCATAAAAAAAAATAAAAGATATTATTTCAGGATGTTTTTAAGGCTAAAAAATTTTTAAATTCCTTATCACAATTAATCAAGATCAAAAACTACAAATAATATATAAACAAAATAAATTTTTTTCATCAAGTGGAAAATTTATTTTTATAAACATAATGAATTTTATGTGGTTTTTTCTTCGTTTTTCTTTTTCTTTTTTTGTAGACAAAAAACTCCCAAAGTTTATTATTTTTTCTTTTTCTTCTTCTTCTAATAATACTTAATTATATTTTTTTATGTAGTGGTATCAATGAAAAAGTGTTTTGTATTTCTATATAATTTTATTATCGTATTACTACCATCATCACTACTATCACCGTCTACTTTCATTTTCAATCGATGCAATTTTATTACTATTATTATTATGATGATGAACAAGAAGAAGAATGTATTATCTAACGGCATGATTGTAATAGATAAAAATAATGATGAATTATTATTACTTTCGACTAATAATACTACTAATCGTATTAAATTTCGTTAAAAAAAATTTTCAAAATTATTCAATAATAAATAAAAGACATATTTTAACGATAATAATTAATTCAATTATTATAATTATGCCGACAAGTGTTAAAAGTTTAACAGTTTATAAAAGAAATGTCTATAATCATTATTATCATCATCATCATTCTTATACATCAGATAATGAACTTATTCGTGAAACATCCTACGGTCTTGTAAGAGGACTTGAATTTAAATTTACCGTTGGTGGTGATACATCACATATTTTACATCGTGTACACGCTTGGCTAGGTATTCCATTTGCTAAACCGCCTATTGAACAAAGACGATTTCGTTTACCTGAACCACCAGTACCCTGGACAAATATTTATAATGCAACTCAATTACCAGCAACATGTTGGCAAACAGAACAAATTGTCTATAATTTATCAGCAGAAAAAATTTGGTCACCAAATACTGTTCGTAGTGAAAATTGTTTATATTTAAATGTTTGGGTACCTGTTCAACGATATCCAAAAACAAAATTAGCCGTACTTGTATGGATATATGGTGGAGGCTTTGTAACTGGAACAGCTAGTCTCGATATTTATGATGGACGTATTTTATCAGCATTAAACAATGTGATAGTTGTATCAATGCAATATAGACTACAAAGTTTTGGTTTTCTTTATTTAGGAAAGCCAGATGCACCAGGTAAAAAAAAGAAGCAAATTAAAGATTCTACGATTAATTGAAAATTTTTAATTATTATTCGTAGGTAATCAAGGAATGTATGATCAAGTACTAGCATTAGAATGGATTGCCAATAATATTCAAAATTTTGGCGGTGATTCTAAACGTATAACATTGTTTGGTGAGAGTGCTGGTGCCGTATCGGTTGGATTTCATTTACTCTCACCAAAGAGTCGATCATTATTTAATTCAGCTATTTTACAAAGTGGTGGTCCAACGGCAAGATGGAGTTTTATAACACAGTCTGAGGCTTATAATCGTAGTAAAAAATTTTTACATGAATTCTATTCACTTGTTAATAATCGTTTACTTGATAAACCATGGGAATCAAATAGAATACCTGATGTCTGTAAACAGAGTAATACAGACGATATTGAAATACAATTTCAATGTGCCCTTCAATATCCAGTATTAGATGAAGAACATTATGGTTATACTTGGACAAATGCCGAATATACAATTCAAGATGGTGGTCCAGTATTTTTTCTATTAATGCCAGTTATTGATGGAACATTTCTACCACAAAATCCCATTACAATGTTAAAAACAGGAAATTTTAAAGTATATTATAATATCAATATAACATAATTAAATTTTATTGATAAATCAATATTTTCTTTTTTTTTAGAAATGTCCATTATTGTTAGGTGCAAATCGAGATGAAGGCAGTTATTTTATGGTCTATGCGACGGGAAATGATAAGGTGAGATATGAAAATAATCTAATTATATATTTTATTCTATCATATTTTTTATATATTTAAGGTTCCTGGTAATGCTTTACCAGATGTTTCTTATTCAACATTTTTAAAACATTTAGAATTATATTATAATTATATTCCTTCTTATCCTTACAAAGGTTATTATAATTATTTATCGTTATTTTTCAACTTTTATTTGAAAATATTTTAGTCTTTTCTTCTTCTAAATTTTTTGAAGGACCATCGATTGTATTAAAAAGTGTCATACAAAGGTATACAGATTGGTCAGATTGGACAGATAATATTAAAAATGCCGTTAGATTAAGGTATTGCATGTAATTGTTGAATAGAAAAACATCATTTGTCTCATCATTATAAATTCTTACATCAGTCAGAATATTATTATCCAACATACATACACATAGTATTATTTGTTTTCTTTTTATTTTTTTGTCATGCTGTTGGCGATTCACATTTTACCTGTCCCACAGTTACAATGGCCAACACATATTCCGAAGCATCTCAAGATGTATTTTTCTATTATTTTATTGCACGTCCATCTGTATCTGATTGGCATCAATGGACTGGTGTTATGCACGCGTAAGAAAATGAATAAATTTGTTTTCTATCAAATTTGAGTCTAATCTAAATTTTAAACGATAATTTAGGGATGAAATTATGTTCATTTTTGGTGAACCTCTAAATCATACAGATCAGAAAAACTATACAACAGAAGAAGTACAATTAAGTAAACGAATTATGTCGTATTGGAGTAATTTTGCAAAATATGAGTAATGAGAATTTACATCAAATATCATTGATATTATCTAATTCTTTATATAAATTTTAGTGATCCAAATGGTAACGATACAAATATTCCATATGACTGGCCAAAATATTCTTATCCAGCTCGACAGCATATTGTTTTGGATACAAATAGTAAAACTACAGGAGTAGCATTACGTGCAGAATATTGTGCATTTTGGGAAGAATATGTTCCAACTTTATTAGAAGAATTTGGTAAGTGATATAGAATATCGTCTGAACCATTATTGTTGATTATATTTATGAAATATTTTTTAGAAAAGTGTTCCACAAATGGGCCTCTCGCAAAATCAAATACTGGCAATAAAATAACAAGTTACGTTCTATGCTTATATCTTTTACTATTTCTAAAGTTTATAGAAGATAAATTGAATTATCACATTTTATCGTAGTTTATTTAAATAAGCTCAAATATTTTTCGAGTTAATTTTGCGATATATATATATCTTCTATCAATTTTTATTCTGGTTATACAATTGTAGATAATCTTTTCATGCAATTTTCAAATACATATCATATGTGTTTTTCTTATGTGCTATAAAATTAAAAAAATGTTTACTTTTCTTTCTGTACGCAGTGATGTTCATTTTATTCACGTCTTTTTACAATACTGTGCTGCTTTTAGACAAAAAAAAAAACAAATTCTTGTATAATTTTTGTGTGAGTAGAAAATGAACAAAAGAATTTTAAATATATAGTCGCATGTGTATGTGTACATTCTAAAAAATTAAAATATTTAGTCGTTTATTTAATTATGAATACAGCCCGACATTTTAAAAAAATTAAAATATTCATAATGGATGAAAAATGAATGATACAAGTTAATTGTAGTCTGTACAATTGAATACATTGGAAAGATTAATATTTAATGTACAGCAACATTCGTTATATTTTGACAATTTATATTTTTTATTTTATACACAAGGATGAGAACAAAAATTTAATTTTAAAAAGGTTAACATATAAACGGTGCAACCAACAGTGTCACATCCAAATCAATAATTATTTAACAAACAGATATACTTACAGATATAGAGTTGGCCATTGTATTTCGGTTGTGATAAGAGTGCATCTATCAGATTCAAAAATATTAGCCTCTGAAAGTAAACATTCAGATTGTTGTTGTTGTTGTGGTTTATTTTCTATTTCTTCATTTGACGACCATGATAATACATCGTCATTCTTTTCATTATCAACAATATATTCTGGCTCTTGTTCATCATCTAAACAAACGAACTTGTACTTAATTGCTAGAATTCTTAGTTCGCGAGTTCATCATAGTCTTCATGAACTATAAAGTCAATGATATAAACGAGCAGAGAAAATTGCCTTTACGAGACGGCAGTCAAGCTCTTCTGCACTAAGTTCTGGTAACTCTTCAACTATTCTAATAAATCCCCAGTGTTGATCGACTTATCTGCCTTAGGAACAATATGAAAACGGTGAGGCTCTCATGCAGGATGACAAATTACAATTTGTTGCGAATTGTTTCCTAAATCATAATGACCTTAAGTTCGCCAAAAAAGCGAGCAGTGTACTATATATTCTATACTAATCACCTATTTGTTCATCTTGGATAGGTTATTTTATATGTTCTGGATGCTTTTAGTGCTCCTAACCGACAGCTAGTTCCTGGAGGTACACCGAATGAGTAGAACTGTGCGCAGAGTACACAGCAGTTCATACAAGATGCCTATCCTTACATTATCATTACTAAATTTGAAGATTGATGCAAATAATCATGTTTCATATTCTCAGCCTTCCATATGAGCGATAAACTAGGTCAACTACTGTACCTTTAAACAGGCTCATCAAAAGATAATGGTGAAACAAAAATAAGCGCTGGAGGTAATTGAGGTTCGATATTAGAATTTAGTGATGACGACTTTATGCGGTATTGTTGGGATTGATATTGTGGTTGTTGAGTATTGGAAACAATGCTCACTCGCTCATATAAAGTTCGAAGTGTTCCAACAAGACACATTTCTAAAGAACCAAAAATGAAATAACTTTTCTGAAAAACATATTCGACATAAATTTGTACCCGTCACAAAATCATGAAACGTTTCGGGAAGCAGTAAACCAGCTTTTTCTAATTCTAGAAGATTGTTTGTTTGTGCACGTAATTCATTAGATAAACCCAGTCGATCTAAGCAATCCAGATCATCAATAAGCTTAAGTTTTCGATCGAAACTAAAAAATACATCGTGTCTATGGATAAACAAAAAGAAAACAACACAATATGTTGTACATTATTAAATACTGGAAGAGCATACGCATTTTCTGGTGTGATCGTTTCAATATGGGTACCATTTGATGTTGTAAAACCAAAGAATGGTAAACAACAAATACTATTTAAATTTTCGTTTGAAGAACGTTCAGATTGCGTTTGATAAGTTTTCTTAACGCTGCTTCCTGTGCACACAAAATCGATTTGTATAGATGAGAAATGCTTGTGAAGCATTATGAAAAATTATAATGTCAATTCGATTCTATACAATGGCAACCAGTTTTTCTTCTTAAAAGAGATTATGACGAAAAAGAATCAAATTCAATGTACTCAGATGTGTTCTATCCGCAAAACAACATTTTCATTCCATTTTCCTGTGAAAAATTATAGGATTACTATAGTTTTCGTATATTCTGAATGGAATTAACTAACACTGATAGAAAGAGCATGAAAAACGGAAGAAAATGGGCGCATTTCTACTCTGACAGCCATGAAGCTGTGATGATCTGTTGATTAGTTTTCTGCAGAATTTTCGAGCTGCAAATTTAAGAACGCTTCAAAAGAAACATGAGGTAAACACTCTTTTCTCGTTTTCAGCGTGTTGAAGAATATTGAGTACTTTTCTAGACAGAAATAGACTTTAAGAAGCTCTTAAACACTTTGAATAATTGAACGACGATTACAAGTTTGAAAAGAAAAATTTCATCTTATTTAAGTGATATTTCTGAGGGAAAAGTGACTTCTGATTTGTAACGGTTGTTAACTTATTCAAAATGTAAGACAAAGATTTATATTATCTTTAATAATGATTCTTCCACTAGATGAACTTCTTCTTGAATAGATTGCTTTAATGCATTTATTTTATTTTAAAGATGAATATCGTTAAAAGACAGAGGGCGGCTCTGATTGCTCTTACACTTACATCTAATACCTCGCATTCAAATAATGCATTGACAGAAAATTCAATACATCTAATATCTTTTTGATCTTTTGATATGATATTCATTGCGATAAGAACATTAACGGCAACACAGACACGGTGACGAATATTTTTTTGTACATAAGCCTAGAAAAACAAATTGCTTAACTAATACCCATCATATAACTCAAAACATAAAAATATACACGATGTGGTGATTGAATGAGAACGGATGCTGTATCTGGAGTTCTTGGGTCAGTTGTAATAATTGTGGCTTTGGAGCCAGTTATAGGACTCATCGCTCAAGGATTGCTTCAAATGCAAACGACTACAACTATACCCAAAACACCGCTACCACATGAGAAAAAAACGAATAGTATTGGTGCCAGTTTGATGCAATTAGAGGATCAGACAACAAAACGAAAGTTAAATTTAAAAGAAATGGATGAAACGAAACAATGAAAACTGAATCGTGAAGAAGAATACAAGGGTGTGATCAGAGGACTGAAGAATATTCATTCTGTCACGAGACTTTAAAAACTATTAGACGCCATACCTATTTCACATTAAAGGCTCGCATTAAATGGGACAAGATCATTTGTTTTCTTTTGGGCTACTTAAATACACTTCCAGAACTTCGTTTTATGCTCATTCGATAGAGAATTGAGTTCTCTCCAAAACCCGCTATGTCAATCTCTGATAGCATTTTTGAAAAATATGTGGGGAGGATGCAGATTTTTCCGATGAATCTTCTGATGTTTTCAAAATTCTTCTGGAATCTGTTTTTGGATCAAAGATTTTTCTATTTTCGGTGTGTCGCAGTCCGACAACTCAGCACCATTCAATATTTTGACTGGCACTCAAACAAGAAAGATGCTATCGGAGATTGACATAGGGGATTTTGGAGAGAATTGAATTCTCTATCGAATGAGCATAAAACAAAGTTCTGGAAGTGTATTTAAGTAGGCCAAAAGTAAGAAAATGATCTTGCCCCATTTAATGTGAGCCACCCGTTATGAAAGAAGTCTAATAATGATACACTAAAACGTTTTCCCCCAAGTTTCACATCGTATGATAGATTAAAGTATTCTGTATAACCTTATCACTGGGTTTAGTGCAAAAATGCGCTTCTGGAAGTCGATGGAAATAGATTTCCGTCTATACCGTGCAATTTGAACGAAGTGACCGGAATTACCCCAAAGCACATACAGGGTGTTGCAAAACCTTTACGCCCCCTGGTTCGACCTTAAGGTCAAATGATTTCACTAAGTATTTTATACCAAATTGAAGCCCGTAAAAAACTGCATCGATGAGTGCAATTAGACCAAATATTGCCTATTACATTATTAAAAGATCTTACACTATATATCAAAATGTCATAGATCCTATAATGTCGAATATATGAAAAAACGATCATCAGTACCGTTCTCAGAAAACTAACATACGATGTTAGTAATTTTATTGCATATATAGGTAGTCCGGACGTTACTCTACAAGATTATGCAAGTCGCAGCTCTCCAACTATGGTCGTTCGGACAGGGCTTGCTTTCCCCGAGCACGTGTCTATCTCCGAGTAGATATCTCTGGGAACCTGGAAATGCCATGAAATATAGGTAATCGACTACGCTGAGCATAGTGACAACATTTGTTTTTGTGTAGGAATGAAAATAACTTCGCTAGAGGCATTTTTGTGAAAAAACGGTTTTTCGTCTATTAAAGACTTAAAAGGCACCATATATTGTTGATCAAGCCGAAAAAGTAATCCAGCAGAACACTAAGCCTTTGGAGTTTTTCAGAAAGTTTCTGGGAAATCTGAAACGAATACCCAGCTGAAATTCACCTTTTTCGTCTTTGATTAAGATTTATGAGGTGTCCTGAGCGTTTCCTGAAAATTTCCTTGATTCAGCATGAGATTTGAGCGAGATATAAGGATTTTAATTTTAGCTAGTAATAGGCGAAAAACCGTTTTTTCACAAAAATGCCTCTAGCGAAGTTATTTTCATTCCTACACAAAAAC
>CAJNOQ010004963.1:0-16319 GCA_905250885.1 Didymodactylos carnosus | reverse complement strand
AGTATAAATGATTCATTTAGTTTTATCCATTATTATAAATGAAAAATAAAACTAAATTAACACCCCTAGACGGAACTACGCAGCTTTATCGAAAAACGAGCATTTTTTGGGATTTTGACTCTCTCTCAGTATTTTGAGGATATCTCGGCGACGAAACGGTTTTGCGAGTCGGAATGGTGACATTCATGATCTCCGTTGAATTCTCTATCGAATGATGTGCAATACATTGGAAAATAAAATTCACTTGATCTTTGCAAAGCTTTCACCTTACAAAAAATTTAATAGAAAAACTATAAATTTGTGCTTACGTTTCCTAGTAGTAATATTTTTTGATTGCACACGGATCGCATAGGTACCTATCGATCAAACATTTTAGTTTTCTCGGAAACCGTATAGATGCAAGACTTTAAGAATATAGAGAAATGTGAGCGTTTTAAAACTCATAATTCATAAGAGAAGTCAATAGATATATGTGATGAGATGAACCGAGAAAGAAGAGAAAAAAAGAAGGACAAGACAATGAAAGTATAGTATTATTCTTCACATCGTGTACATTGACAAGTATTATTAATAAATAATAAATATTGATCCATTTGACATTGATCACATGTTTGTTTATAGCCTAAATAAAGTTGGTGTGTATATGCAATGCTACTAACTCTTGAGGTTGAAGATAGCTACTAATCTAGCCACTTGATCGATTGTTATTCACCTTCAAATAGTCGACATCGTTTAGATAATGTATCATAATCGAATGTCTGATACAATGAATTCACATCACATGTTAGTGCACAAGGAATTTGTTATGACACCGAGATTGTATTTATTAACTCAATCGTATCAGCAGGTGCAAACGATGTACCGAAAGCGCTGACGAAAGCGCGGCTCGAATTGTGAATGAACAAGATCGATGAAGAGGAGCCATCGAAGAAGACACTGTAGCATAATTGAGTATGTAACTGTTTTCATAAGAAAGATCATTTAGAAACGTCTCTGTTAAAATTTCTTCTCTTTTTTTCCATGTTCCTTCTTTGTCAAAACCAGATATTTGTATTCAAATTTATTGTTTTTCCCTTTACAGTATTAAGCTAGAAAAGTTCTTTTTCAGATCTACAATAAAATTCTCTCGAATTATAGTACTAATTGATATCTGTAGATTTCACAAGAGAAGAAAAAGAAAATGAATAATTTCAACGTCCAAAAAGTGTTTCATAAGAAAACAAAAATAAGATTTGTTTGCTCCTAAAAGCAGGATGTTGTGTCCTCCTAATCTGGTTTTGACCGGATAATATATATATATATAAGACAATATTTCCTCTTTTGAAAAAAGCAGTAATACATTGGGCTAGAATGCTAGATGGTTAAGATATTCAAACATGAAGTACGTAAACGTATGTCAGCATTTGAACAAAGGAGAAAAAAGCGGGATGGACCGGAATGGTCCACTGCATACCACTCCAAAAATGCTTTTCCCTCTTGATTTGGACGCATGTTATGATGTGATTGTTGTGCCAATCTACTTCTTAAACATGCTGAAAGATCGATAGATGTTGAAGATCCTGTTATTGTGCAGATATTCTGATATACGAATTTTTCATATTTCCCATTTATTTTTTAGAATTTGCTAAATGAAAAAGTGCTCGAAATCGTATTTATCGCCTTTTCTGACGTAAACAAGTTAAATCGTTTACAAAAATTATGTGAAGGGAAAGTTTTGCTTAATTTCATTAATGACGATAGTATAAATATGTGTTTGTTTAAATTTCATGCTAAGATTTATTCACGCAAAGAAAATTCTTAGAAATGGCATGAAAGGTGTTATGACACACGTTTAAAAGACTGTCATATTAAAACAAACACGTGAACATTGACAACGCGTTTCAGTTGCAACAGTTAATGACAAAATCAAATAAGAAACGTTAAAGTTATTTATTCTTAACTCAATGATGTTTCTCGAAAAGCATTGATTACCGAAAAAGTCCGAAAAATGCTAGACTAATTTTTCGAAAAGTCTTGTTTTTCCGAGGTACTAAAACAAATATCTAACTCTATTAAGTTTCAGCCACGACATTACTCTAGAAAACCAGACAAATCCATGATCTGCAGCGTTTAAAAAGTTGAAAAATACTCTCACTTGTGACGGCTTGTGAAATTATGGAAAGTTCATACGTGATCACACATTTGGTGTTGCAACTGGACGACCCCAACGTAGTGAAACTTCGTATATCAGCATTTGGATGCATGTTTTTTGATGTGAACGTTGTAGCAATGTGTTTCTTAAACATGTTGAAATATCAACAGACGTTGAATATCCAATTACTGTACAGATATTTTGACATACGAATTTTTCATATTTTCCATTTTTCTTTTAAAACGGATATGATCTTTCATTATAAATAGGAGTTTTTTGTTTTGACTCTATACGATTAACACTGATGAAACTATACAATCAATTTGTTCCTAGAAACATGCAAAAAGCCGAAAATCATTCAAAACCCGTAAAAATGCTGCAATTCTACCAAATGATGAAAGCTTTTTAAGCTTCCCCCGCATTCCTCATAGAAAAGTCGATTTCCTTTTTATCCTTCAAGCTACAACGGTCATACTGTTTTTAGTTTTCTATCAAACGTACTTGAGATGAACGATTCGATCAATAGAATCGATCGTAGAAGTCACTCACACTCATTTTCTGATTCACCATAGCCGAATACCTATTCCAATCAAGTTTCCCCTGCTACTTTGTGTGTCGATAGTATCCAGTCTGCGGACATACAAACATGCAGGTATCTTAACTCGATAAGACCCTTTCCTTTACGGTCAAGGAAATAACTTGTTTTTTTCTTTTCAATGTACTTCAATATGACCTGAATGAAAAGAAAGTCATCGATAGCCTTTTTGTCTTTGTCCTTTAACGTATAGTTAAAGAAGAAATGAAAATAAAAAGATATAATCACACGGTTTTTTCGTCTTGATTGAAAATTTATACTTTCAAACATGCACATTTCTTTTGCATGGCACTTTGTACAACATAAAACACCTTTAAAATATGAAAGTTACAAAACTGGGAAGCATGAAAAAATGGCTAGATTCGCAATAACATCTATGTATTCAAATATAACCAAACTAAGTAATTAGTTAAGTTAACTTTCAGACAGAACGTTTTGCATAGCATAAAAAGCTAATCAATTATTTAATCACGTAATTTGAAAAACAGGACATAATTATAAGACATGGTAAAATGTTTTCCTATATCCTTAACCCATTTTACCGTCCTGAACTTATTTCACAACTGTCAAATAAAGTATATCTTAAGATGAAAAAACCGTATGATTATATCTTTTTCCTTTCATTTCTTGGTTCACTATACGCTAAGGACAAAGACAGACAAAAAGGCTACCGATGACTTTTTTTCATTCAGATCATACCGAACTACATAGAAAAGAAGAAAAACAAGTTATTCTCTTGACTGTAAAGGAAAGGGTCTTATCAAGTTAAAATGCCTGTATGTTTCTGTGTCCGCAGACTAGATACTAGCGACACACAAACTAGTAGCGGAAACTTGAATGGATGAAAATGATGGGATAGGTATAGCAAAGTTATACAATTTGAAAGAGAAGCCTTGAGTCAGAGTAGCGATACATATACTTGTCCTTGTATCTCTTTTACTTTTCAGGTACAAAGTAAAAATACTTGTACTTGCAATTGAAGTACATTTCAAGTACTTCAGGTACTTATTGTCCACTAAAGCTTTTTCGTATTTTCAAATAGATCTAAAGTACTTTCTGGCGTACACCAACTCTAAGCATCAAACAAGTACATTTTTGAATTTTCTAAACACCACAACTGCCAGTTTTGAACATTTTGCACAAAACTGCCAAAAAGGCTACCGATGACTTTCTTTTCATTCAGATCATACTGATGTACATAGAAAAAAAACAAGTTCAAAAATGTACTAGTACTTGCAATTGACGTACATTTCAAGTGCTTCAAGTACTTTTTAAAGAAAGACAAAAAGGCTGCCGATGGTAGGTCATACTGAACTACATAGGAAAAAAGGAGGTTATTCCATTGACTGTAAATGCATTCCTGAATCAGAGGGATACTTATACTTGTACTTATACCTTTTTTACTTTTCAAGCACAAAGTACAAATACTTGTACTTCAAAAATGTGATACATACAAGTGCATTTTGAAGTACAAGTAGCCTATGCCTATTCCGCATCATTTTCATCCAATCAAGTTTCCGCTACTAGTTTGTGTGTGGCTGGTATTACAATCAAGGGAATAACTTGTTTTTTTTCTTTTCAATGTAGTTCAGTATGATCTGAATGAAAAGAAAGTCATCGGTAGCCTTTTTGTCTGTCTTTGTCCTTAACGTATAGTAAAAGAAGAAATGAAAATAAAAGGATATAATCACACGATTTTTTCACCGTTATAAATACTTTATTTGGTAGTTTTGTGCAAAATGTTCAAAACTGGCAGTTGTAGTGTTTAGAAAATTCAAAAATGTACTTGTTTGATGCTTAGAGTTGGTGTACGCCAGAAAGTACTTTAGATCTATTTGAAAATACGAAAAGGCTTTAGTGGATCATAAGTACTTGAAGTACTTGAAATGTACTTCAATTGCAAGTACAAGTATTTGTACTTGTCCCTCCTCTGCCCGGAATTAATTTCAGCTTATTTCTGTGACTTGGAGCTGACACTGAACATTTAGAGCTTTTCTTGTACATTCTGCAACTTTGCAAAGGAAGACCGTGTCGGCCAGGAAGATGTTTCATTTTAATCAGAAATTTGTGGGTTACAACTGCGTCTCATTAAGACAGGTTTTGGTTAGTTTTTAGAGTTTCGGACTGTTTTTCCAAAAAGACGGGTATTCATTGGGCCCTCGGCAGATATCCTTTTGAGTCCGATACCGTCTGCCGATTGATGTATGAACGCATGAGATCGGAGTTCGGTATGTCCATAGGATGACTCATAAAGGTAGTACTGTGTTAAGTAATGTATTTACATTTGTAGTCTATCCAGAATTTTCGTTTAGTGGTCGATTATGATTTAGATGTTATTAGCGAAATTTTGAGTTTTGTATCGTAGCTATACCTCAACTGTATTCTTCATTTTCTCGTCATACCAGTGCCATATGATTCCTTTTATATCGTGTATAGGAGAATCGAATTCCTATCAGTATAGCTGAAAGTTGCATTCCAATGAAACTCATGAAATAAGTGTATTAAATTCTCCACCATGCATATATTTTTAGTTGTTTCAACATGAAAGTGGAATTTCTTAAGCTTCGGTAATGCTACAAGTATTTGTATCCATTGTTTGCTTTTAGTATGTGTTTCATCTTCGACACTATTGAACTTCTTATAAGATAAATATTCCAATGCGGGTAAATGTTTTAGCACAAAGCCGATTGATTCGAAGAGCACATTACAGAGCCATAATTTTAATACTTTTAGCTGAGGTGGAAAGGCAAGTGGTGCGGGTGCTAATGTATTATGAATATCCTTGCTAATTCGGACATTGATGGATATGAGTTTTGGGAGGCAACCGCATGTTAATATTGTGAAAAATGTATCAAATCTACAATAACCAAGTTTTAAATATACTATTGTTTGAAAGGAAACATCCTCAGAATAAATGGGTAGCAAACACCAATCAATGGTATCCGTTACTATTTGGCATCTGTTTAATGATTTCATCCGACAAAAAGGTATATTAAGATACATTTCTTCGAAATAATCATCAGTAAAATTGATTGAGAAATGATTCAAATGCTCAAAATTCAATTTTAATAATATTTGTTGAATTTCTTTAAATGTTCTGCAGTTGATTTTAAGTGATCTTAAATTATCAAAGTAATGCAGGCAAGCATAAAATGCTGATATATCATCATAATAATAATAATTGAATGGTGATACTATAAATGAGTTGACTTGGTGACCAATTAGAGGTACAACATATTTGCGGCCATATTCAACATTAATATCATTCAAATTTATGGACAATGAAACAGAATGAATAATTCTGTCTATCCGACTATTTAGATTATAGAATGTGTCAATCATATCAATAACGTCCATATATGCAAATATTTCGACAAATAGTTCATTGGGTAGGCTTTCGAAGATAGACGCCATTAGTTGATGTTTATATTATTTACAATGATAAGTAAGTCTATTATTTTATCTAAAATATCAGTTAAACATGAAAGAACTGATTTGTTCACTCATAATGATTGTAGTATGAATAGGGATGTTACAAATAGGATGAGTGAATAGTTGATCACTTTATCACAGCCACTGTTGCCCTGTCATCTTTTCAGACGACATTACAGCGAAACGCTCCTTTTTTCGTGTAGTATAGTATGCAAAAAAGAACGTTCCAATTTAACGTCGTCTGAAAAGATCGCTAAAGTGATCATTTATTCACTCATCCTATTTGTAACATCCCTAGCGTTCTGCATATTTATGTTTGTACATTTAAAAAGACATGAAGGTAGAATGTGTATCTTTTGGTTTCTTCCAACTACCAAAATAATCACAAAAATGACTGCGCATGTCTTCTTGAAAGATGCCGTCAAAATTGATACCACTTGAATCGCTTTCTACATTTCGATATATTTATTCACAGAAACGAAAAAAGAAAAGTAAGAAACGATGGAGAGTGAACCAGAGATTTTTTTCATAAAATAGAAGAAGAGAACAGAACAGAACAATACGATCTTGATATACTTTGTCGTGAACGATACAAGGCATGTGTAATAACAGTTAGTCCAGAACCGCCGTTATAGATCGAACTTGTCAGAAACTTTCTCAAAGCTTCTTTAAAGAAGATTTATTGAAAATTTTAATTTCTTTTAGAATTTTTACGCCTCCATCGTCAAAGGCGAAACATTTTTAATTTTCGACGTCACCGCCGGAAAGCTTCCAATTTGACAGCTTGTAGGAATTGTAGCCAGGGTGGGCTCAGCCCGACTGTACTCGGAAAGGAAAAAAGGTAGTGTTTATTTTTCGCAACCAAGTTAATTTCTCTCCCTATCTACGCCGCTCTTAAACTTTCGTACAGACAAGAAAAGCTACAGAAAAGAAAAAAAAAATTTTTCAGGGTGGGCTGAGCCCACCCGTGGTACCGCCCCTAGTCGCGGCCGACAAAGTAACCGGCTAACATTCCTATCGGTAAGGATGTTTACCGATCGCCATAGATGTGGGAATGACATGTACTGTTGTAGTTGACTGAAATATGATGACAGCATATAATACTGATCAGGGTATGATAATCAGGTTGAAGACAGCTATTTTAAAACGAAATTTTCGTTTACTGAATAAACTGTTTATTTGAATTTACAAGAGAAATTAATAATTCTGCCAATATGATACGAAAAATGGAAAGAAGCCAAAGCAGCAATATCCACAACTGGCATATACATGCGTGGACGGCATCGGGACAACAGCCAGTCGAAAGACTTTGGTCCAATGTGCTTCTATTCTGCACGAAGTTCTATGAAAAGAGACTCGATCGAACGAACTTTTCCACCCAAAACCAATAAATCTAGAACGATTTCTACTTCTTTTAGAAAAAATTGCATGAGAGGACGAGGTGCAATAAGAACGCGAATCTGCTCCATTTCAGATCTTCTCGAAAGGTGTGTAGAATGAAAGGGCATGTGATTCTATGGTGTTCCAGATAGAAAGTTTCAGAAGCTTTTCAATCATATCATTGGACAGCCTCTTCAATTCTCCACAAAATGAGATGCTAGCCTAGTTTCTACAATGTTGTGCCAAACTGTCACGGAAAATACGATACAGATCGAAAACGGCATTGAAGCACATGAATTTATATGCGTAATGTTAAACAACCTTAACTCGGTCGTCCAAGATCGTAGAAACTTGACCAGCATCTCATTTTGCGGAAAACTGAAGGGGCTATTCAATGATATGGTTGAAAAACTTCTGAAAATAATTTTAAGATCACTCGGTTGCTAGAAAACCAGGTTTTCAGAAATCTCTAACTCAAGACCCCGACGCGTAGCATAACTTTTCTTCATCGTAATGTATAGCCCTTTAAGTTGATATCGCTTTTAAGGTTTTACTTGACGGAATGTGGTCAGCAGATTTTCCTTCAAACTTGTTTCATTCTGAGAGAAGTACGAAAAATACATCGCAATGCGTTCGTGGAGCTATTGGTCAAAGATATCAAATCCCAAGCGAAACCAGGTGTCTGAAACACTAAAGCTCTCTCTCTTACATGCTCTTTCATTCTAGACACCTTTCGAGAAGATCTGAAATGGGGCCGATTCTTGTTCTTAGCGCACTTCGTCCTTTGTTCAACGTTTTTAATTTAATTGCTCACTATGCGTCTTGGATTCGAACAAAGAGACATTGATGCTGTTCAAAGGCATATCTCCTCAAAACAGTTTAGATTAAAAAAATTAAAACTCGAACACTAGTACGACGTTCAGCGACGATAGACCAAACATCCATTTTATCTTGTAACAAAGAGAAAAATATTCTCTTTTCTTCGTTGTCGTGTTACATTTTAAAAATAAAGGCAGAAATAAAGAAATAATTCAAAAGAAGAATTGACTTCACTTATCCTAATCTTGGAAATAAAGAACTTATTTACACTCCCGGTCAGTATTCTTGGCCGTTTCAAATTCAGTTGCCCAACAATTTACCTCCATCACTGAATGATCCCGCGTCCTATCCACACGTTCGATACAGGTTCTAAGTCATTCTCGATAAAACTTGGTATAAAAGAAACATTCATGAAACATTCTATATTACTGTGTTTCCATGTGCAAGTTTATTACAATTTCCAAATATCTTCGTCTCAACAATATTTGAGAATCAAAACTGAAAAAGGTATTGAGTTAAAGGGTTCACTGAACAAATTAGGTTTTGTTCCTAACGAAAATATTGCTTGCACAATAGAAATTCAAAATTCAAGACGAATTTTAATTAAACACATCAATATTTCTCTATATCAAGGTTTCGATATTCCTGGATATAAAGATGGACACGAAATATTTAAAACAAGGTTTCACCAAGCACAAAACACTTGTGAAGAATCGATAGTCTAGACGCTTTTTGTCAGTGCTGTCAACCTACTTAGCACCCACTTATCAATATAATGGGTACTCATATCAGTTGTTCATGTTACTGTTGACTATGTGATGAAACTCAAAGTTAAAGTGGAAGGTATGTTTACTAAATCTTTTATCTTTCATTGCATAGAATTAAACGATTTGTGATTCAATTCTCTACAGAAAACGTACAGAACACTTTTCCAAATACCATGAAAATAAAAAAATACACAGGAAAAAGTCCGAAGCTTCAATCGCGACTAGGCCCGGAACGTTCACCGTTCTTTTACACCGTTTTCTCTGAGCGCGAACTCGAGGTGAACGTGAACGTGAGTTTTTTTTTATCGTAACAGTGTTTGTATTGCTTGAAATGAGTAATACTACAAGGCAAAGTATTCATAGATGTGTACTAAAGTGCATATTTTATACTGTTTTTATAAGTTACATATTCCTTTCTATTTATCTGCACTGATAAATTTTCAACGTTGTCGTCAGAAAGTCGTCGTATATGCATGTTGTATGCTTCATTTGGTTCTTTCTTCGTATCTTGGCATGTAACAGACATATACAACGACTTTTTGTTAAACTCAATATGAGAGTAGAGCAAACTCTGTTTTAATTGAATATTCAGTTTAGTAAGTATACGTCCAAACTTTTGCTTGCTCGGACATTGTTCAATATATTGTAAAGCTAATGTGAAGTAATTTGTTTGATAAATAAGAATACAGAAATGCTGATGAGACAAAATAATAGGTAAAGGAAAAATAATCAAATACACAAAACAAAAGATCAGTGGCAATTAAACGAGGCTGTATTCTTGATGTTCCATAGTTTCTATTTGTTGTTTAATAACTCGAAATTGTATGTTGGTTGCATGATGGAATTTGTCTTCACGATGAAATTGCAGGTTTCGGATGTTGTAGACGACGTCGTTGCATATTCACTAAATATATATAAAAATAACGAGTATCATTGGCGACCACAAGACAGTGCGAATGGAAATGAAGCAAAAGGTATAGATCTTAATAGAGATCACGAGTGGAAGAGGAACATCTTTTTGTTAAGAGAGTGTGAACAACATACCAGTGGTGGATCGACCACTCAGGCGGATCCACCTCCGAGTCGCTGATATGTTGTCTCAACTCAGGTTAACACAAGTGTGCTGTCTTCACTGGATCTTTTAAATGAATTTGAGACTTATGATTTTTTGATTCTTTTAAAAGAAGAAAAACGGGCAGCGGTCACTATTTTTCTGCCGCTTAAATTAAACCATGATTCATCATTTTCATTTTCGTCTTCTTCCTGACCATCTGAACTTGAGTCATTGCTTCCGGAAGTAATAAAATCATAATCTGTTCCTAGTTGCTCTTTACTGTCATATGCGAAGAAAACTCTTTTACCAATCCGTTTCTTTGCATGTTCGTTTAAAATATCAACTTTTCTTTCCATTGCTAGATCATGTTCTTTGCCATATCTTTCTCGTTTAGAGGTGTAATGTAATATGTCGGTCATAAAAACATCATACACTCTTAGTTTCATGTGCAAGGTGTCCATTATGTAATCACTAAACTCAAACAAGTCTCCAAATAAGGGTTCACATTTGTAACCTTTACTGTTCTTTTCTGTTTTTTTTAAGCACAGTTTCTGTTCTTCTAACGTTCGTGCACCCTTTTGAACATCAAAGTATGAAGTGGTATCGGGTTGTTCTAATTTACTTTTATGTTGAGTACAAAATATACAAGGAAAATTTGACTGAACACCCGCTAACCCAAACACATAAACAGCATTCATGAAATCACCTCCGAGTTTTAGCTTGATAGGAATATCTTTCTTATTCAAACGGACATATTTAACGTTACTTAAACTATCTAGGAACGACTTAGGAAGGATCTTTCGATATAATTCACATGACTCTTTTGGAAACTCAAACAGACCAACGGGAACTAAATTTTTTGGTGATTGACAATCTCGACCACCTTCAACACAATTAACAGATATAGCTACAATGTGTTTGTTACCAATAAGGGTTCCATCCATATTCAGTCGAAAGGTTATCTGGGGTAGTTGATGAAGATTTCGATTTTTCCGCTGTGCTATGAATAAAGCAGTTTTTATAGCATATTCAAATTGAATATAAGCCCCGTCTACGATACTAACAATCGGAAACTTTTGATTAGTCTCCTTCCTCTTTTTACGAAGATAATGAATTGAAAAAAACTTTTGATGTTTTTTTATAAATTTGTCAATGGCATCGAGGCCTTTATCACTGATGTTATGCTCATCTTTCAAATGCAACAGTTCTCGTTTAATTTTTTCCTGTTCAACGTGCCATTTTTCATTAATACGAACGAGATCTGGAAAACATTCTTCAGTGTATAGTACATCCTTATTTTTTTGGGGATCGAGGAGAATGATAAGGTCCGATAATTTCATCTATGTCCACGTTACGAAGAGGGTCCAAGATATCAGAGTTACGACTGATTATTGGGATAGAAAATATAAAGAACTTGTGCCTTCTAAGATGCGTCACATCAGAATTTGCTAGTGAAAAAGCTTTCAAAATATCGGACTTCAATGAATTGATAACTAAGTTAACATCATAGCCTATCTTTTGGGATCTCAAATAATCAGATATAATTCCTACCATTTCACATACATCCATAATTTTCGGAGGAGAGAGAAAAGTGGAACATGCCTCCTCAATAAGTGATAAACTAAATGTTGCTTCAAGTGAATAAGTATTAAGCGACTGTAAAGCAGCAATATCAGGTGAATTAAGATTGAGCGAACGAACATAAAGAGTTTTCTTTAAGTCAATATATTTCTCAAATGAACTAGTATTACTAAAATCGGCTGATGGTGCTACATTACCAAAACTTTGTGAGACAGCAGTAAGTGGTTGTACAGAACGAAGAAAGAATTTGAATTCATTTTGTTCTCGAAGAGCATCAAGAGCAGCAGAACTAACCGTTTTCTGTGAGCTAAACAGTTTTCTGAACATCCTCTGAAGACCCGAAACGGGATTGCAAGTATTTCTGATGGATTGGCCATTCTATGACTTTTATTATGGGTGGATGACTTTTTTTATGTTAGCGAAATTGGCTGCTTTCTGACGACATCTATCCCCTAACACGAACAGTTTGCTTAGCTTTTTTTTCTCTGCATCAGTAAATATTATATCAGTCACTCACTTTGAATATCTTCCCTCTCGTGTAAAAAAACAATACTCTATTTTTTCAATTGCTACCTCTATTTTTGCTCTTTTTCAATTGCTACCCCCCATACTTTTCTAAAAAAAAGTTGGTCAAATTTACTTCCAATTTGTGAAACAAATATGAACCATTTACTCCCTAATTTGGGAAAAAATAAGAACGCTTTACTCTCATTTCGGAGAAACTCGGAGAGTGATTTACTCCAATTTGACAAAGTCATTAATGATTTACTCCGGTTTTGAACAAAATCAAGGCCCATTTACTCCCGTTTTGGAGAAAGTCATGGGCCCTTTACTCCCACTTTTGGAGAAACTCGGAGAGTGATTTACTCCGATTTTGAACAAAATCAAGAACGGTTTACTCGTAATTTGAACAAAGATAAGAACGATTTACTCCGAATTTCGGAGAAACCCGAAGGATGATTTACTCTGATTTTGGTTTTTTCGAATACTGAAGTGCTGCTTTCTCCGAAAACTGATATTAAATGTGTCCTTTGAAGAAGCTTTCTTAATCGACTTAGATGACTTATTTGTATTTTTTTCCGCCTACGTCTGAGAAAATTACAGTGAATGTAATGTTTAGGCAAACTTAATGAGTGATGCTCGTCAATTATTTATACTTCACCATGAGCTCGGAGAATTAGGGGCTTATTTTTGGAGACCTTGCTCCCGTTTTTGGATTTGGGGGGGGGGGGGGGGGGGGGGGGGGGGGGGGGGGGGGGGGGGGGGGGGGGGGGGGGGGGGGGGGGGGGGGGGGGGGGGGGGGGGGGGGGGGGGGCGTGGGGGGGGGGGGGTGGCGGGGGGGGGGGNAATACGGGGGTATTTTTGGGCACCCCGCGCCCGGTTTTGGCCTACACCCCCCCCCCCCCCCCCCCCAATCATCTACGCGCTTTCAATTTTTTGTGCTAACATAGAGGTTTTACGTAGCAGCAATTTGGGGAATTTGGGATAAGTTTTTTATTGGTTTCTGTGAACCAGTAACAAATCTGGTAGAGGTTGGACTACGGATTCTAAGTGCATTGGTGACTATTTCTTAATTTCACTTTGCAATTATACAGATTTGAAAGCTCATGAAAGTTTTCTTCAGAAAAAAAAGTGATTTGGTAACCCGAAACAGCTTACACATGGTCTAATTCAATACAATCAGACAAACTAGCTCCACCAACGCCCTTGGCGATCTGATGAACTATTTTGTATGGCCATAGACTAAAGCTAAGGGAATACTTTATGTTTAAAGACAAGGTAACGCTCGTCTGCACTCGCTTGGTCCTTTGACTTTAGGAACTTATATCTGCAAACGATCCTCGATCACTTTTGAATCCACGACAATGCTCACGCCTCCCTTCGGTCGGCGTTCGCTAGGGCAATATCTAAAATACGTTCTAAATTTTTCTTTGATTTGTCGTATAAGGTTCGTAATCTAATGTAAATCTAAAAGGTTTTCTCGAGACCCCGCTAAGATCTCCAGAGGTCTAAAAATATTTCTGAATTCAAAACAATGCTCTCGCCTCCCTTCGATCGGCGTTCGCGGCCAGTATAGCCGAGAAACACTGTGAACTACTCTGATTCCACGGAAAAAACGTCTGATGTAATATAAGGCCAAAAGGTTTTCTGGACACCCTCTGCAGATCCCAAAGAGGTTGGAACTATATCTAATCGATTTGCTATGATAGATCATGTACACTGTAAGTTTTAGTATCCGTACACGATTCTTTTCGTTTTTATCATCGTTGACTGCTGTCTCACGACATCTATCTCCGGACTACAGAAAACGTTTGCTTAGGTTTTTTCTCTCTGCATGAGTATGGATGTCAGATTATCTCTTTGAATATTTTGTCTCGCGTAGTTAAAAAGAAATTTTTTATGGTTCTCGCTTATGATTGGCTTATCCATAGAATATTTGACAGCCATTTTTCCTTATTTTGCGCACACACACACAGACGACCATTTTGTAAGACTCTAGACTAAAGTCAAGGGAGCAAACGGGAAAATATTCTATTACTGAATAAAGCCATTCATTCGTTTACATTCTAAAGATAAGAGAGAAAACACTGCTTATGGACCTGTCGAACGATGGTAAGTCTCTATTTAGACCTTAATTTCAAGTTTTTATAGAGATGAGATAGAACAAGAAAATTTGTCATTGATTTCTTTTTCCTGACTGGTAGCCACAGGACAGCCAATATCATTAAGAAAGTTCTTATATCCCTCAGAAACACGATTTCGCCATGCTGTCTAAGTCTTTCATTACCTAGCAAACGAAGTGGGTTTTTTTCTATAGACGATTTAGTTTTAAATTTGAAAATGACAAATTTATAGTGCTGTTTCAAGTTTTTCACTTGAACGTTGCAAGGTATTTATTCGTCAGTTGTTGATTTTATTTTCGATCTGTTCAGACGGTGACCCATTATTTATTCGTGCAAAAATTAAAGTGTATAATCCAGATGATTATTATTCAACGAAGATCATTCCTGTTCCACGAATGAAAGAATATAATATTATTTGTTCAACTGGTGTTCCATTATTAACTTTATCCGTTAAACATTGTGTTGAGTTGGGTCTGGACGAGTATGATCGTCGAATTGAACCGGATCAATATGGTTGTCAATTGAAAAAAGTGTTCTATCGTTCGGCTGTTGTTGAATTTCAAGGAAAACCAACACCGACAGAAGTCATCGGATATGATTATGAAACATATAACCGACCGTTGCTTGGGATGAACACAATGATTGCAATGAAATTATATTTGGACATACCAAATCATCGCATTATACAATTAGACAATTAAAAAAAAACCTGTAATATGTTTAAGGAAAAAGTATATTCTTTTGTTTTGTGTATTCGTCGTCTGATCCAAAATAAAGAAACCTTTACTTCGACTTGAGCGAATAGGCTCGGTTCATCACTCGAGTGGGATCCGGCATACATTTGACTGATCCATTTCACTCTCTCTCCTGTAAGGACTCACAGAGCCTTCTATTTGTGTTTTTGATTGATTCTGAGCACTTGACGCTAGTAACGTTCATGGACCGATAAGATCGAAGTAAGAGGATGTCGCTAGATCTTTTAAAATGTCACGACAGGCCCTGCCCTATTTTTTTTGAAAAGTCCTAATTGGTTTACTCTCACTGAATTTTTGTTCATAATCATAGACAAAAATGACATTCTCTATCACGGTTTTAGATTTCTATTAATTGAACTTTTTGGCACAAAATAAAACTTAAGAACTCACGTTTCGTATTCCAGTCCACACTAAAAACGTATCGTTTCGTATTCCAGTCCACACTAAAAACGTATCGTTTCGTATTCCATTTCACACTAATCTTTATTTTCAAACAGAAAAAGATCCTTGTGTTATTCGTTTCATATTATTTCTAATAGTACAATAATTTATTAGAGTAGTCAAAAGCACAGATGGATTGGGTGCATCTTCGCAGACCGTTCGTCACCATTGACATCAGACCATAAACATTAAGTAAAAAGAGACCAAATAAAAGAAGTAGTGATGAAAGGCTGAAATTTCCTGTAATTATAATAGCAAAAAAAATAGCGATGATGGGTTCGGTTCCAAATTTCCTAAAGATATTGAAGAATTATATTTTCAAGTGCTGGGTATAATGAAAGATAAGGAACGATTAAAAGCACTCTTTGATTTATTTACTGCTGTACTTGAACGACTCGGTCAGATTGAATTAGCTTCTAATGATGGTGGTGAAACATTAAGTGATTTACGAAAAAAAAGACGTTTTTTCGAGATTTTTGTTTCCATTGTTGACTTGTATGTTTTAATGATATTTCATACTGTACGTTTCGTTATATTCTATTTTACACTGGCTAGTAGTCAGAGATGGGCGAGTACGAGTCGAGTACGAGTATACTCGAGTACAAAATCTTCAGTACTCGTACTCGGTAGTTTTCTTTACGAGTACTTAAAAATATACTCGAGTATTTTCGAGTACCTGAAATTTTTTCACTAGTATGCTGTACAAAGAATTTTTGGGCTTGCGAATTTTGTATCTTCTT
>CAJNOQ010004962.1:0-16320 GCA_905250885.1 Didymodactylos carnosus | reverse complement strand
AGGAACGATATTTTTCAAAACCGATACTTAACTTTTTTCGTAATATTATGGCGAGTAGAATGATATAAAAATATTGGCTTCATCATAAAAATGATGAAGCCAATAAGCCGTTTTTTAAAATTTTAAAAGCTTCAATTCTCGATAGTAGATGAAGCCAATATTTTTATATCATTCTACTCGCCATAATATTACGAAAAAAGTTAAGTATCGGTTTTGAAAAATATCGTTCCTTTGTTGAGAAAATTAAGTTTTTTGAAACAGGTAGCAAAAAACAAGGAATTTCGCTTGTACTTTGCAGTTTTCATTGTTAAACTCCTATTTTTCTACATAACCAATGTCATATTTGGAATCAGTATAAAAACTGAATTGATTGATATGTGTTTCAAGACTTTTGGACAACTTTCATTTTTCCGCAAAACTCTCGGTCGAAAAGTTCGAAATATATTATGGACATATGTCTAGCAGTTTACTAACGATAATAATACTTTCGTTGGGTTTGGTGACCAAACCCAACCCAAAGTGTTTGGGATTATAAACCCCAAATCCCAAATCTTCACCAAACCCAAACCCGCCAAACACAAATATCCGGGTTTGGTGCATCCGTAGTACCAGTAGTTCAGTAAAAATACTAATACCGGTGCATACCTAATAATGGTGTGATCGCTCTCGTTTCCTTTTATTATAGTGCGTGTTGTGGAATGTGAGTAGCCCATGAGAGTGAGCCACTTAGGTGATAACTTAGCTTGTCAAACTTCCTTAGCCACATTTAAAAATATACTGAGAGGTTACACGGGCTTTTAATAATGTTTATTTTTAAATTTTTAGTTTCGGTTATCACAGGGTGTCCACGGATGCCGCAAATCTTTTGTTCTTTTTTGTGATATCCTGCACTTTAGTAAAAATAGAATCTTATCTTATCTTATCTTATAACTATTAAAGTTTAATCACCATCAACAACATAATTAAGTGAAATGAAAATTACTATTTAAAAGAAATAGACGTTAACAAATAGTCACCAAGAGTGCGAAAAATAGCAAGAAGAAACCGAATTTCAAACAAAAGAGGTGGCATGCCACTACCGGTTTCGACCTTTGCCAAAGGGTCTCGTCAGGTGGCTTAATCAAAGAAAAGAACGTATTTCTGCTATACATACTTGTTATACATACTACAACTTATAAACTATTCATTTCATTTACCATATATATACATACTCATATGGGGAAAATTCTTTTCGCTTAATATCAAAACAGAAAAAATTCTCTTTCTCCTCCTACGTACTAAGTGACATGTGCGAAACAAACTAGATAGTCATCCTTCGACTATGTATAACACGTACAAATATTAATCTAATGAAAGAGACTAATGGAAATACAATACAATAAAAAAACTGTTTTACTATGCCGCACTGACTAAGTAGAACTTTACTGTCCACTTTTATGAGGAAATCAGGGCCACTTAAGAGCACCCGTCATCCAGGCTAAAGATTGTCTCACTAAAAGATAGCTCTTCAAGATCATCAGCAGTAACTCAGAAAACGCTTATCTATCGCTGATGATTAAACAAACAGTGATTACAGTTGAATATGAGTAATTTGGAAAAAGCTCTCACACCGTACCGAGTTTAAAACAAAATTTTATCGTTATGCATCAGGCTGTAACAAATGTACTCTTACTAAATGCTTTTGTCCTACATGCGCCCAAATGTCGCTTGCCCAAACGTCTAATAATCATGTTTTATAAACCAAAAGGGCTTTTAACTTTCGTTCCAAATTCGAAAAGGGTTTATTTCAACCATGAAATACTATAAAGTAATCACTACAAAACGCTTTGATTTCGTACAAAACGGTATTTCTATTTTTTTGTAATAATAACTCGGTATTGTATAATACGGTTGAACTTTTTGAATTAGCAGGAAATACCAACGTGTGATTTTTCGGACTTCTGTGAAACCCTCTTCGGTTTATCTGTTCTCTGAACAACCGAAGTTAATTTAGTACAATCCTTTTTTGAAGCATTAAAAAATCCAACCTTTCCGCAGTAATACTACTAAATCATCGCGTATTTCATTCTTCCTAATAAACGCAATCGGTTTTGTAATCAATCATGTTGAATTTTTATAATATGCGTACATCGTTTTTGGGAGCGTCGAAACCTATTGGTCTTCATCTCTGTTTTGTCAAGAAGTGAAAGGACAAAGTACGACACTAAACAGGGCTTTTCAATTGGGATGTAAAGCTGAATTGGTTCCATGCAATATCATTATCCTTCAGCAGATTAAATCGTGCTTCTTTATAGCACTCAAATTACGAGGGAAGTACCCCAACTGTTTAAACGCTTTTGGCCTGAAGCTTAGTGGACAATAGGTAATCGAGCGTGCTGAATCCGAATATCACATTGGTTTGAGCCCAATTTTAGTTTAGAGACTCGGTTTTTCAACGACCCGGTTTTCAAGCTGGAAAACGTTTCGAAACGAAAAATGTTTTTGATCTGGCCATATGAAAGAGCTATTGCCAAACCTAAGCAAAACCATTTTTTTAGATTTTAGAAGAGGTTTTAAACGGGTTTTAAACGTGCAAAACTGATTTACAACTGTCGAAAACGGTGTCCATAGCGGAAAAGTTTTTGAGCCAAAATATTTTCTAGGCCAAAATCGGTGCTTTAGGGACGCTAAGGGTCCACACTATTTTGATATTCGGATTCAGCACCGTCGAGTACCTAGAAAGCAGTCATTTTGCCGCACGAAACGCATAAGAACGAAAACTCGTTTTTCCGCTGCAGTTTTAAATTTTGCACGTTTAAAACTCGCTTAAAATCACTTCTAAAATCTAACAAATGGTTTTGCTTAGGTTTGGCAAGAGCTCTTTCATATGGCTGAATCAAAAATACTTTTTGTTTCGAAAAGTTTTCCAGCTTGAAGACCGGGTCTCTAAGCTAAAATTGGGCCCAAACCAATGTAATATTCGGATTCAGCACACTCGATTACCTGTTGTCCACTAAGCTTCAGGCCAAAAGCGTTTAAACAGTTGGGGTACTTCTCTCGTTAGTCCACGTAAATGGATCTATTCGTTGAATCAATTCCTTAGTTAAAGGGATGTTCTCAGAACCAGCAGAGTTTGAACTAATACTATCAGAAACATTCCTGAAAGACATGTGTACATAGAAAGAGATAGTCGAAATACTCCCTTCACACACACAGCAACGTAAAAGTCCAGCAAATAATTTAGCTTAATGTCGGTGAACTTTTATGTAGCGATTTCTATATTAAAAAACACTTTTAATACAAAAAGATCTATCAAAATAAAGTGTTTCTTAAGGTAATTGACATATTGATTTCACCATGTTTTACCCGGCTTTCTCTTCGGAAACATAATGCAGTCAAGGCGACCTCAGACTTGCTTCGAGATTGAGCTTAAGTACACAGCAATTTTATTTGCAAACACGTTCTCTGCTTGTTATAGAAACTATGCTAATAATTCTTTGAACTTTTAGGAAAATTCCGGTTGTTATTTCTAAAACAGTGTCCATCTCAGACGTCTCTAAGTTCTCCGATGTACTTCTCAATTATGGCTCGACATATAACTGGCATTTGATCTAAAATAAAAATGAGAGCGGTTGATGCTTCGCGTGTGAATATTACCGATAAGGTAACGCTTGTTGTATGTGAAGAAAACATTCACGCTTGGACTTTCAGAGAATGTATACCCGAAGATATTATCGCTAGGATCAGTTTCTTTATTAGAGCCAATCTAATATCCTTTGAATGAGGAGAAATGACTGAACTCTAGTCCTCTGTGCATCAAACAGGACCGAATTGATTTTTGCTACATCGTGAGAGTCACTACCAGCAAAGCGATTTTACACCAAGGATACTCACAACTGTTGTAAAAAACATCAACCTTTGATGCATTTCTCATTTCTGTACCTTTTTATTTCGAGACCTTTGCATAGTAAAAATCGACTGAGAAAAAAGGACAGAATACTTTTTCTAATATACTGAACACGTCCGAAGAAAAATTTCAACTGTGCAAAAGTACAATAAAAAGGACTCCTATTCTCTCACTCACTGCAACTGTGGTGTACTCACAACTGTGGTGCGTTTTTTATGGGATACAGCGCGTGTAAACGCGTTTCATAACGTTTGTTTCATTTTCTTTCTCACACGTTTTGCAAATACGAGTTAAAACAGTCTTTTGAACACTTTAGAAACGCGTTACTTTTGCGTTAAAAACGTACAAAAAACGTGTTTTCAAACGTTCTAGAACGCGTTTCAGATGAAACATTTAACGCCTTTTTTGATCGTTCGAAACAGAATAAAAACGCGTTTCGGGATCGAGTCTGTAACTCCTGGATCGTTCAAGAAACGCGTTTCATAACGTTTGTTTCATTTTTCTTTCTCACGCGTTTTCATTCCGTTTTTACGGTTGCAAAACGCAACTAATCATTCACCATCTTACTTTGCGGTCAACCGAGTATATAAGCATAATCAAAATATCGAAGAAATAAAGAAATATCATCGTCGTGTCGTTCTTTTCAGTTTTAGATCATCAGTTTTGTACTTCCTTTATTATAGATTTTCATTATTTTTGAATCAAGTCCCACGGGGTTGTCAAGTCTCACCTTTGGCTTAACAAAAACATAGTTTAAAGTCTTGACTACCGAATCGGAAAACCCACAAGTTTTTATTACCTTGCGTTCTTGAGTTATTCGAAAGCTCAACCGGTCAGTTGAAAACTTGGTTTTCGAATACCTGAAGAACGCAAGGTAATAAAAACTTGTGGATTTTGTGATTCGATAGTCAAGACTTTAAACTATGTTTTTGTAACTAAAACAAACTTGAAAGTATTTCGCAATGACCGGTTTTCTAGGGGACCTTTAGAAAACCGTTTTATAACTCTGAGCGGTAAAGTAGCAATAGATTGGTTTTTTCATGAGTAAATAGCCTAAAGTGTCCTCTTCAAAATGGAAGCCAAGCGAGACTTTGATTTTGAGTGATTTGAACGTAGTATCTAATTTTCATAGAGCCCTAGGACTAGCACTCAGTGGCGTCCAGTAACCTCGAAAGGGGGAAACTAACATAAAGAAAAGTAAAATAAACGTTGCCAACACATTTAGCATGGTCGACTATGTGCTTCTGTTCTCGGCAAATAGATTACACTTTGGCATATAATCTATTTGGAAATATGATTGAAAGTCTTACAGTTGACTTTGTTTCAAACTGGCAAATTTCCAAGATGGTGAAACTCACGTTTTTCGGGAGTTTTCGTAAAATTTCCATATCTCAGCAACGATACTACTTTTTCATTTCCGCCTTTTGCCAGAATTCATTTAAATGTTTGATCTACAAGAACCCCCGACTTTGGAAAAGTTTTGAGAACATCGAGTAAAGAACGTCGGTCGTGGCTTACGTACAATGGCTCATAAGTGTTTGTCGTTGATGATGACTGCACGGACATTCCAACAGAAAATGTTTGACTGACTCGATTTTTCCACAAGCGCAAAAGCGACTAGTACTTGAAATATTGATGGTTTATAATTGAACAATACACCTGGGGAATGAAATAAAATACTTTCTGTAAGATGTTCAGCCTTGTCTTTGATATGCTTTGTTTTTGTTGATTCAGTTGATTGAGTTACGAGAGCTACCTTGTGTAAAAGTAAGATCAATTCCCGTTGCTTGTAAAATTGCTCTTCATAGAATATGTGACAAAATCAACGAGAACATAATACAAAACAACAAGGATGGCGTCCATTGAAAATAAGAACTAAAAGTTTGTAAAAAGTTTTGTAAGCGAACGTAGAAAATGACGTCTTTCGACTTAAACTCCTATAAGGATCATCTTGATGCTCATCATTTGTATTACTTCTCCAGAGAACGAGTAGAAAGTAATACATAATAATGAGTAAAAATATGTAAATTAATTAGGACAAAAGCGAATATTCATATAATTCATATGAAACATGTATTAGGTTTCTCTAAAACTCTAATGATAGTGAATACTTTCCAGATGATGTAAAGAATATATGCTGAATTCTCTTTGGCTATTATGTACTTTCTGAACATAATAGATGAGAAGTTATGATATTTTTAGTGTGTTTAACGCTTATTGAAAATGAGCACTAATTAATGCTAAGTTTACTCCAGCTTCTGTGCAAATCCTATTCTATTTAATCAAATCTAAGGTTAAGTTAGAAATCTGTAGACTTTTAAGAAATATATCGTTCTGTTCGGCTTTCTCGTGACACAGCTACCTTATTGTAAAGCTGAGATAGCCTTAGTAATAATAACTACGATATATTATTTCCTAATTGAATATGATTGTAAAATATCTGATATACAAAACAATGTGTGTTTTGATTTTGCAGAGCACTCATTTGTTTTTGAATTATGAAGTGTTCAACAAATTTTTATCTATAGAAAACGGAAGATATGACTTGTTCTAGTTATTATCAATGGTTAGTTCAGATAAGGACGTCTAGTCTATCGTTTTGCTTTGTAATTTTATGTATCCTGAAGAGATTGCTGCACCCGTTGTACTTCTGATGTTGACCACAGTTCACGGGTTGCAGAATTCAAACAGATTTTATATTCGGTTTTATGTATTTATGTATTAAGTATATTGATGCACTTGAAAATGAATACATAACCAAAACCAAAAACCTTGCAATTTTTTTTTCGGCTTTTCTAGTGTACATAAATTTTCTGTATTTCAATGCTAGTTATGAAAAACGGACTAGGATCAAGGAAAAAAGCCGATTTCACTTTGTACGCACTTTCGTCCGACAGAGATGTCGGGGAGGCAGGTGACGTCCATGATAGTAAGCCACTAAAGAACATCTTTGGCCATAATGGATCATTATTAAGTAGATAACTTACTTTCTCATACAAACTCAAATACTTTATGTCATGAAAGTTTTCATTACTGTTATTTATTATTACATTTTCCATTGACAATGCAAATATATGAATATTATTCTGTGGTTTGGTGTAACCATAATATCTATGAATATCACAACATATATTCCAGTTGTGATCAATTTGTTGAATTATCGATAAGAAATGATACCTATCGTTAATATTATAATTATTTTTACAGTCAATAATTAAAAGAAAATCTAATCGAGTTAAATTTATTAATTTCAATAATATCTTTTTTAAACTAGTATCATTAATATCTCATCCGCTATCAGATATTAAATATTTAAATGATAACTGTTTTAAATGAATCATATCTTGAACGATTGTTTCGAATATTTTATACCATAAATGTAAGAAATTTATAAGAAACGTAAAATATTTTAGACAGAGTGATTTGTCACTGAAATGGTTACGATAAACATTTTCTTATATTTTGTGCACAGCCACATAAAACGTCCCTATTGAAGATTTTTTCCCAAATGTATGAATTTCTTAACTTTCTTATTCATGAAACGCACTTCTTATAGGCTTTTTTGCTGATGCCATACGGATCTTTTTGTATCATGTACATTGACAAGTTTTCTATAGCAGCGGTCTTGTCAAAACGCGACAAATTTTTATGTTTTATGAAAAGCACGAAAGTAGGTGTTTGTGCGAGAAAAGCTTAGAAACACAAAGAAAAATAATGGTGTTTCCTTCGGTTTTCTTTAGCTCTCAGGAAAGAAACGTCTTTGGAAGAAAGGTGTTCTTGCTTTTTCTGTTCAAAGTGTTCGATCGCGTTTTTTTTAGAAACTAGAAATGAAGACTTCCACAAAATGAAACAAAGCAAAGAGGAAGTTGTGTAGACTTTCTACCCATGTAATCTCATTTAATACACAGTTAAGTATCCTCTATACAATGAGACGCCTATCAACTCTCTATGATGTTTCCTTTCTGAGTTATGCACTTTTTAAAACAGGCCACTGGAGATTCAACATCGGCACGATAAATTTAAGCCCATTCTTATTTTAGCCCATCTTAAAAATTGCATAACTCGGAAAGGAAACATAGGCGTCTCATCATATAGAAGATACTTAACTGTATATTGAATCACGCCTAACTCGAAAATCGAAATCTTAATAAAAAGAGATCGAGAAATGCTCTTAAACAAATTCGCTTTTCCATTAAAGACCACAGAGAAGAAAAATCGTTTTACACTATCGACCTATTCGATTTTAGTTTCTTGCCTCTTCTTTCGATATATCAATATGTACATGATTTCTTTGCACAACAGCGACATACAGCCGATTAACGTGATAGAGGAACAAGGCTAAATTATCACTGGAATTTGAAACTCCCATCTGTTAGCTTTCGTTGCTTATTTATTTTCTTATTGTTTTATTCTGGTATATAAATCACAGATGATGAATGCAGTTTGATTCATCCTCACACACAAAGTCGTTATAACTTTGCTCATTTATTTTGAATGATTTTACATTTATATGTACTTGACTTAATTAGTTTTTAAAATGAACAACCACACGCGTGATTTATCGATATTACCAGATGATATTTTCACATTAAAAGGCGATGCATTTTTTAAATTTCTACAATCATTGGTTGGTGAACCATTATGTGATATTCTTAAAATACAATTAATTAGTTTAACACAATCATTCATGAATACTGATGATGTATTTGATATATTCAAATAGGATTCACTTGATTTAATTAAAATTAAAGACAAATTATGCTTGAAAATAAAAACAACGAATATGTGATCAAAGCTGGAATTAGGCATGCAACGGTAGCGGTAGTTTACTGGTACTATCGCTACCGTTCTACCGATACTATCGTTACTACCGCTACTGTTCTACTGCCGTTATCGATCCACAGGTTTTATCGTTCATTGTGGACAGATAGTATCGATTCTAGAGAGAGAGTGAAATTCTGTAGAGCATATGACGATGTTGTTATTGTAACAGATTTTGATGCCTTATTCTACGTTTTATTTTTCTCTGCATTTTATTGGCTTAAGCAGTCTCAAATAAGAAGAAGAAAATAGCGGTTTTTAATTTTTAGACGGAGGTAAGTTACATTTGCAACTGTGTGATTTTTTACGGTAGGTTTTATCCGGAAAAGGTTACCTACGGTGACAGGTAAAACGGTACGGGTAGTACCGGTAGAACGGTAGCTCTAGTACCGTTACCGGCTTTACCGCTACCGTTGCATGTCTAGCTGGAATAAAAAGTAGTTTAACATATTTAACAGCATTATTAAGAACAAAGCCACCTATGAATTATGACGTAATAATCCATTGTTAAAATCATTAATTAGTTGGTATGAACATCGCCTCCTTCAATACCTCTCTGCTCTCAGATATGTTACACAGTGGTCTTCCTCGCCGTTTTTGTAACGCCTGAAGTTACAGAAAAGGTTACCTGAAAGGATCATTGTTCCCGTCATCAACTTGAACCGAATCTGTTGAAGTCTTAGCGTAAGAACAGTCAGTCATCTTTTATGAAACATTTTATTAAAAGAAATAACGACACTAGTAACAAGCACGAAAAAGTAAATATCTTTGTGGAATGAACACATTGAAATATGAAATATACATTAGCGGCTGTATCACATAAAAATAAAATGACAGAAGCAAAAAGTTCTAGTATATGGATTAAACATTTAATAAAGATTCAATTTCGCACAACTATCCGCCTCAATCTCGACATTGCTTCACTCATCAATTCTTTTGTTTCTCTACGATAAATCGGAGCAGGAATGACAAAAATGAAAAGTGTTGACATCAACGGGATGAATGAGATGAGATAGCCGACCAGGTACACATATTTTTGCCATGAATGAGATATGCACGCAAATGAAAACGTGAATAGTAAACGAGGTAGTTCAAGAACAATCAAGACAATAGGACTAAGTATGAACGGTTTATACAGTTGAATTTGTTGTTTAAATACTGATAAATATGGTCCTGCGGTGAATGCAGTAGATGTTGATTTTCTACGAGACAAACTTATTATAAAAAATAATGTCGATGTGATATTAATGAAGAAAGGAAGAATCAAATGGACTAGATTCATGCCCATTTCATACACTTCTACTCCATATTTATCAAATTTCATAACACACCAGAATTGATCCGTAGATTGTGGGTCAATAATTAACTGACGACTGAACAAGTCATGAGTGAAGCTTGTTAAAACAAGGCAAAACACCACGACAGCTGTCACTTTAGCAATTCTAACACTATATAGTTTATCGAAGTTGATTCCTCGGTGAACACTGACTGCTCGTTCGACGGTGATACATGCTGTTAACCAGTCAAAATATGTAGGAAAGATGGACAACAAGTACTCTAATACTACACAACTATAATAAGCAGTTGCTTCATTTTGTATTACTAACAAAAATACAATTCTGGTGCCCAGCACAATCAAGCCTAATTGACCAGTAATAGATGTCATTAGCAAATAAATACTGCATCCAACCTGGCTAGCTCTTGGTCGGCAAAATGTAACAAACGAAATTGTATTTGAAAAAAATCCAACCGCAGTCATCGTAAGTACACTTATCACCGTCATTTTCAATATGACTGATTGACTACTCAAAGACTGACCTCTGAGAATATCATTATCAAGTAAAGTGTCGATAGAAATGGAATATCGAGCAGTAGTTAATTGACAAAAGTCACCAAAAAAGCATTTTTGGCAAACACAAGCGAAATCCAGTCGTCGTTGTTGCCTCACCTGAATACAAAGACCATTGTTCTGGCAAAAATAACTACCATCAGTACAACTAGTTGATAAATGATCAAATATTATACAATCAGGGCGATCAACAATTGTTGTACAAAAGCACATGTACGTCTCATCATAGAAACATATCGGCCTAGTTCCATTACAAATTCTGTTATAAAATTTAACGCGTTTTAACATAGGATATAAGAGAACCGTTTCATTCAATAATTCTCGAACATTTGGACAATAATTGTCCGAAATCAAATTTGTGCTAACGCTCCGTATTGATTTCCAACCCAGGGATAGTACGAGATAATAGAGGCCATTTGCATGACTTGCATTAGGAAACAATTGTACAAATGCAAATGTCGGCAATGTTTCGGATGTTTCATCTAATATTTCGAGTCTTGTTGAAAATGGAACACTTTTGAACAAGACGTACTTTACGCGATCTGCGATTCCGAATAATTCAATACTCGTGGCAACAAAATGTACGATCAAAGCTGGCATCTTTTTCTGGTAAGAATCATCATACAGAACATCGTTCACAATTATACCTAATCGAGAAGAATAATTCTGACACTGATCTCCAAAATAACCATTGATGCAAATACATCGAAAGTGAATGGTTCTTTGGTCAAATGGAATACATGTTCCATTATGCTTGCACGGTGCATGTTGACATGGATTAAAAGAAGCATAACAATTAGACCCTGCTTTACCGAGTGGACAAACACATTTGGAAACATTGAACGACTGAACATATTTAGCGCCTTTATTACACATTGTCGTTTCAGAATTTATCATTTCGTTGCACTGTGGGCTTTTCCAGTCCTTCTCGCACAAACAAAAGGATTTTGGAAAATTTTCATAAGTAACACAAAGCCCATGAAACGAGCAATTAGAACAAGCGTTAGGCGGTTTGATTTTGTTAATGAAAAGGTCGATTGTTAAACGATTAACAGGCAAAAACGAAAACTGCACGTCAAAGTACCACGAGGCAGAAAATTTCACTTCACTGTCAGATACTGAATAAGCGTCGATTCTTACAAAATAATCGCCAGCATTTGGTAATGATGGCAGCAAGTAGAAAATATGCTTTGTCGCTGACTCTAGAAATGGCATATGAACTATTTCTTCAAATCCGATGAGCGTATCACTTTTATCGACCAAATAGATGAACAGCCTGAAAACTGTAAGACGAGGCAACGAAATGGGTGTTTTTACTTCAAGAAATACTACTATTCGTTCAGACTGATATTCACACCGGTCACCGTAATAAGAAGCGGGGCAAAGGCATTGCCTATATGGATATTCATTTGTTTGAATTAATATTCCTCGATGACAATAAAAAGCTAACTGATCAGGAGGTAACTGTCCGAAGTTTGAACTCAGAAGTTTTGTTTGCACAAGAGACACTGATTGTCTATTATCCGTAAGACCAGATGGATAAGTGATGCTGTTATCATATATAGTTTTGGAGTTTAGAATATTGGCCAAGTCACATAACCATTCGTCTTCGCCTTCTGGTAGACAGTGTATCTCATTGTCACAGCGCCATCTACTCGGGATACATTTGTTTTTGCATGCAAACTCATTTCGTAAACAATTCGAATGTTTTCTCCATGGACACAGATCTTCGTCATCTTCGTTTGGACAGTCGTTATAACCATCGCATAGAGCCTTCGCCGTATCAACACATTTTCTGCTGTTCAAACATTTGTATTTCTCAATTTCATCAACGCAGTAGTTTCCTCGCTCATCCGATGCTCCTGCACAATCAATTATTTTGTCGTTTGCTTGTGCTAGAGGCAAACAACTCATACTCGTATCATTTATGCGAAGACAATAATGTTCATTCGTCTCACATTTTGCCACATGGTATGTGATAATGCCTTGAATTGTCTCAGTACCACAATCAAGTTCATCCAGTCCATTTGGGCAATTCCATACGTAATCACATCGTGTATATGCTGTTTCACATGGCCATTGTTCACAATTCGTTTCGTCTGTATCATTATCAATGTGAAAACGATTACTTAAATGGATACCGTTGCAAATTTCATGAAAACTAATACCGATGGGTGGCTGATACACACCCTGCAGATATCTACAACCTGTACTATCGACAGCTCTGCAAAGCCCCTCATAGTGTTCATCTGATCTATCCTCACAGTGGTAGAGGTCATCACGTAGATATCTTCGTAAAATGCATTGACCGCTATATAAACAAGTGAATCGATTTGATGAATTCACCAAGCACTCACCGCTATATCTCTCATCGATCTGGAAATAACAGTCAGTAAATCCGTCTTGTATACGATGTTTTGACACGCATTTATTGGAAATATCGCAAAGAAACATGTTTGGGGAGCACTTTTCACTGGGTTGTGAACAAGCAGAAAATATTAATTGTAATTGATCAATCAAATCAGACCAACCATCGACATAATACACAATAAAATCTTTTGTTCTGTTACAAACAAGGCCATCAATAAAAAACGTTCCTGAATATGTTCCACACATAGTCTCATTGAAACAAATATAATCTGGCAGTTTATCCAAATCCCAATCAGATTTATTTGTTTTGTACAAAAAGTGAACAGAAGGATACAGAACAGAATTTGGTGGAAAAAATATTGTATCGTTACATAAGCGGCTCAAGTGCGATGCACAATTTCCCTCTGGATTCAAACACCATTGAATACAGTCTTGCTTTGAATAGTTGTACCAGTGAATGGACTTCATTTGACATAACATGTACTTCCAACACTTTATTGTTTGTTCGGATGAATCATTTTTAACTTGCAACCAGTTTCTGTAAATGGGAACGTCCCGTCCGCTTCCACATATGCCGGTAAAAGTGTTTATACACTGACCGTCTCCACAAGAATATTTTAGCCACCCACAATTATATTCCTCACATTCGACAAGTGGGTTTCGATAGCAATTATCAAACCAACTGTCTAATATTTGTTCGTCAGAATGATCGGCGCAATCAAAAACAAGATCAAATGAAAAACTCTTCGGTATACACATACCATTTCGACATCGAAATTGCGTTTCATCATCACATTCATTCATCTCTAACGCAAAACAATTTTCTTCGTCACTGCCATCATCGCAATCGTACAAACCGTTACAAATTTGCCTCCAATCCAAGCATACTAAAGTACTGTTGCACTGAATACGACTGTAACATGTCATATCAGCTTCAAATACATCCGAGTAATTTCGAAGATATTTCATCGAAAACTGTTTATCAATTATTTCTCTGAATGCTCCATGTTCAGCACGAAATGTATACTGACATCGTGTTCCAAAATATCGTTGATCAGTGCAGTTACAATACATTCGTGTACTGTCACTGTCGAGAGAACTCATCAGATATTGTTCATAATCATTAATTATATCAACAGGAGTAGACCAGTCAAAGAGTTGAGCACCACTTATATTTAACGACTTCAGTTCTTGAAACGAATATGGTGTTCCCTTGCATACAGAACTGGTGACATTATTCGTGGGTACAAACTCTCCATCCGAAGATCGCATGCAGTAGGGAATCAGCTGCCAGGCTCGATCGCCACTTCTCCATCTCTTATCTTTGATTGTCTGTTTCGCATAAAGATATAAACAATCGTAGTAATAATGATCAGAGCCCCGCTTAACATTTATATGGTATAGATGGTGACTGCTGTTAACAGTTTTTGTCACGAAATCGAAACGTAAAAGAAATATCAATATCCAACTAACTGATTTCATTTCGAATAATAAACAAATACTGAAACGCTGCACTAGTCTTCAATTTCGTACCCTCCTCCTAACAAAAGAATATTAGTGACAACAATACCAGGTAGTGTATAGTGGTTACTAGCTAAATGTACTAATAATACTCTATTAGCTGCTGTACAAACTGTTTTAAAACACTGTAGTCATATCACCAATATTAACAGATGCAAGTTAGTGTATCTTTACTCTGAATAGCTTTGTATTCTGAAAAGAGTTTTATTGGGACTAGGTGATTACCTTGAAATATGTACTTGTTTGAGAACTGTTATTTCTAAGAACTCATCTCAAGTTTCATCTTTTAGTGAAATCATCATTTCCAACAGAAGATGTCATAAATATGCTCTTTTGTTCGTTTCAGTCATCTGTAGTATTTACCTCCGGTATTAACTGCCAACATCAGCCATGTTCTAGTAAGAGTATCTATCATTTTTTTATTGGTACTCGGTAATATTGTTCTATAATTACCTTCTAACTTTGACAAATGACACACATATAGACGAACGTGATTTCTCAATCACTTTTCCTTCTCTACTTTTTCTGTGTTGTGGCTTACGTCATGACTACTAGGACATATCTATCACGTACACATGTAGCATAGAAAAATAACGACTAATAGTCACGTATGTTCTTTCCTTTCGCAAGGGATTGCTGTCTATTCCACTTTTCCATCATGAACTGCTGTTCTGCCAGGCTACTGTCCATGTAAAAATATAGTGTACTCTGATAAATCGCTAATAACTTTTCAACAAAATGTGATAGCACAATTTGATTGGCAGATTCAGAAACTAGATAGATTTTGCTAGAAAACCATGTAGTCTGCAGATTTTTCGAAAAGGTTTTTCTTGGAAAGCCTGGCTTTGCAAAGTCGGAAAACCACCGTTTTTCTGAAAAACCTAGATTTTTTTTAATTTCGTATTAGACTGTACTATCGGATGCGCTGTTTCTGAATCTGAAAGAATTGTTTGTCTACCACCTTTCGTTTCGAAGATTCCGGCGTTTTCCGAGGACACACCTATCTGACACGTCTGGGAATCTCACAAACATGTGGATCATAGGTAATCGACCACGCTGCTTATCGTGGCGATGTTCGTTTTATTTCCCACTTAACCACAATGCCCGAAAAGCCAACTTGGTGAAAAGCCGGGTTTTCGCCTGGAGTTACCCAAAACTGGTCAACTATGACTTTCGTCACCTATACTTTCGTCATTGACCAAAGTTTTGTCTGACTCTCGCCAATAACCAAAGTTCGTTTGACTTTCGGTCATTGACCAAAGTTTTGTGTAACTTTCGTCAACTGACCAAATGCCACTTTACTTCGATCACTGATGAATGGTATTGATTTGACAGAAAGCAAAAATATCGAAAGAAGAAACACCGAAAACAAGATGTCGAAAAAAAAATGTCGAACGGAAAAATGCCGATCATACTAAGATGTTGAAAAGAAAATGCCGAAAGAAAAATGTCGAAAAGAGAATATCAAAAGTCTTTACGCCGAAAAAGGAAATGTCGATCGCATAAGAAAGTCGAAAAAATTTAAGTTGTAGTTTAGGGCTGCTTCAAGTAATTTTTTTATTCGACGTTTCGATAACTAGATCATGATTATCAAGACAACAATGTGACTAAATGTGTCCAAGCAAGAACGCGTTTAAAAGAAAAAGAAAAATCCAAGAAGAAAAGAAAAATTGTTGAGAGAGAGAAAATACGCCGAGATCCAGATATATCTTTTCTTACAACAAAGGAAGAAGAAAAAAGAAATACCTGGATCCTGATGTGTTTTCTCTCTCTGAATAATTTTTCTTTTCCTCTTAAATGCGTACGTGCTTGGACACATTTAGTTCTCACAGTGTTATCATACTTTGGTTTTAGATGTTGAGAGCTGTGCCTG
>CAJNOQ010004961.1:0-16321 GCA_905250885.1 Didymodactylos carnosus | reverse complement strand
GTCAAGTTTGAAACTATTCCAATTAATCTGTATTAATCAAAGAAAAACCGTGACGGCGTGACACTTTTGACCGTTTTTTGTCACGGCGTCACGGTTTTTCTGGTGTTTCTTTGATTAATACAGATTAATTAGAATAGTTTCGAACTTAAAAAGCCACCACATCTTGTAGACCAAACAATTTTCTCCAAACTGGTATACTTGTTTAGTTTTCGCCAGCTTGTCTTCACTCTTTTACACACGTTTTTCAGATAGCTCCAAAATCGATTTTTGGAGCTGTTTATACAAAGCTGTACTTCCATAACGAATCAACATTCACAGCCAAGACACTTTTCATTTTGTAGAAAAATGTTTAATCTATTTAATTATCTAGTTGCAATTTTAGACTATTTTCTAACTTTATTGCCATAGTTCTTTGTAAACGAGCGAAAACAGGCGACCGTTAGCTGGACAAGCCGCTGGCCAGAATTTGGTACAAAGAGACATAATATCGTAGTATTTTTTCATTGTTTATTTTTCAGTATATTACCGCGAATAAAACAGCCGTATGATTTTACTAACGAAAGATTCATACATGTAAAAACTGCTTCTCTGATAGTATGGCAGACAGTTTAACTGAATTTTTTTTTTCTTGTTTTGTGAATATATTCTCACTTCGTCATTTAATTTAATAAAGAAGACAAGAAATTAAAAATTAAAAAAATAAAGTTCAGAACGAAAGCATTAAGAATGTTTACTAAAAATCTTGTGTATGTATCAATAGAAATATACAGTTAGCACTCACTAACGGGGTACTATGTGGATATTAGAAACATATTACTCTGGGAAGCACAAATTATCGGATAGAAAAGTGTACCGAAATAAAGGTTAATAATAACAAATTTTAATACTGAAAGATTGATGCAAAATTCAAGTCGAATTAAAACAGAATAGAGAGGCTACAAAAAGCTAAAAAAATGATGACTTCGAACTTTATGATAATATTAAATATGAATTATAGACAACTGAATAATTTTTTAATATGATAGTTTTTCTATAATTAAATAATTGTAGCATTTATAAATACACTTTTCATTTCATCACCTTTATTCATCGAATGAATACGTAAAATGACTATTTGTTGACATATTTGTTGTAATAAATAATCTTCATCTTGTAAACCATTTTTTAATTTTAATAATGTCTGATAAGAAGCTGAGAGATTTTTTATATTAGGTGTCAATAATAAAAGACGTTTAATTCTACGATAGTCGGGTGATGCATGAATATACAAGGAACGAATTGAATCTATTGTTATATTATTATCATTGATTAGATCATCAGCTAGATAACAATAGTGAAAGAATTCTAATGTAATAACATTTGGAAATGTTTGTTTAATAAATTTAAAAAATTGTATTGTATAACATTTCGTATCGTATAATTTAATTTGTTTTACTCTTGTTAATCTTATAAGATTATTTATATTTGAACGATAATTGATAATATTATTCGATACTTGATCAAAAAGATCAAATACATTAGGTAAAGATAGTAATGTTTGAATATTATCCTGAGAATTAGAGTAACAGATTACATGTGAATAGGTTGGAAATGTTGCCATATTAAGAGGACAAAAATATGATGATGAAATCATTTGTATACGAAATTGAAATTGTTTTAATTTAAAAAATTTCTCTAATCGATTAACATCTAATAGACCGATGAGTACAATATCCAATGTTAAATATTTTAATGAGATAAAAAATCGTAGAATTAATAATTCAAGATATTTGTATGTATATTCATCACAATGATGGGATATATGAAGATCGATTGTATGTAGTTGTTTTGATAATGATGTACTGCTTATTATATTATCGTAATTATAAACTTCTTCTGGATTATTCAATTCACATACACCAATTTTCACATATTCGATAAATGGTAAATGTTCAAATAATAGGAATAAATCATGTAAACGGCATAAATTAAGCACTGTCAATTGTTTAATCATTAATGGACGAATATGATAGTGATAAATGTCTAACAATAAATTAGAAAGCGATAATATTTCTAATGAACAATTTTCAGGTTGTAATAGTGTTAAATACGAATGATCTGATACTTCAGAAGAAGCATTTTCCATAACTATTTTTAATGATGATAATCGTGTTTTAAATAGAGATATATACGATAAACATTTAACATTATTATTAGGTATATTGTACACATGAACACATTGAAGTTTGGGATATTTATCGAATGATATTTCGGGAAAGATTGTATCAAGTTGGTAGTCATTTAATTGCATAGCCGTAATCATTGATTGAATATGTGGCAGATATTCTACTAACCATTGATTTGATGCATTTGATAAATTTATTCGCGATATGAAACGGTAGATGAGAGCGTTTAGACGAGGATGTGAGATATTCAAAAAGGAATATACCAGATCGGTTGACGACAAATAGATAAATATGCATTCAAATAATTCATTTGGTAATGCAAAAAATGTCGTAGAATCTAAATATATACAATGCAAATTGTGTAGAAAATAACCTGCAGCTTTAATAAATTTACCAGTATCGTCATTGGACGGCAATGTTATGACTTGTTCGATTAGTGACATGGACAAAGATATAACTTCTCTGGAATTTTACAACTGATCTTGAACACGTAGACCAGACCTTGAATCTTTATTGATTATGTGTGAGAAAAGAAATATTTAGCTGTAAGAAAAAAAACGTGTAGTAAAAAAATGAAATATGGATGACAACAAGTGAACAGAAATGTTCTATTCCTCTTTTTTTTTTACAGAATAGAGTTTAGTGTCAGTTCTATACTACCACAGCGGTGTATTTAACTACTAATCGTATATTTTTTCTACATATACTCATAGAAAGAGAGAGAAAATAAGGTCAGCGCATTACAACATTTTGCGATTGCGTAACGAAGAGACAAATGCTCAAAAACGAGAGAGAGAGAGAGAGAGAGAGAGGAAGAGAGAAATACTTAACAAGAGAAAAGAAAAAGAAAAAGAAAGAAGAAAAAATTGTACGGAACAGAAGAAGAAAACAGGTCACAGATACTCGTATTGAAAAAAGAGAAGCAGTAGTAGTGTAATAACTTTTCATATGTGGAACCAAATGTGAATGTCTTTTAGCTTGCGTGTGTGTAACACAAGAATAGCTAGATGGCGTTTTGAACTATTGTATTTTGCTTCCAGATACAGTATAAGAGTAGAGTGTGGCTAGTTGGTAAGAAAAACTACGCATCATTATATAATCGGCCACAGTGGATTTTGTAGCTAGCTCATCACACTCGGCAGCTTTTTTCAATTTTCTGCTTTGTTTTATACGTGATTCGACTTTGTTTTCATCGTCTGCGTCAGTTCAAAGAACTCTCTTACTGTTTTTTGTCTCTACTTTTTGTTTGACTAGAAATAAAAATTCAAAAAATAACCCAGAAAGATCTTTCCAATCAAAGTGGCCTTCGCGCGGCGGAAAGGGAGCGACGCTTTCTGATCTCAAAGAGGAAAGCAGCAACCTTAGAAGTGCGGCTGATGAATCACTCCTGAACGTCAGGAGCAAGACAAATAGCAAGAAAATGCGATAAAAATCAAAGTTTTTTCGAAAAGGGCAAGATAGAGGGTTTTAGCCAAAAGTCATAAATTGAATGACAGGCACAATCGTGCATAATTACTATCCATTTCAAAATATATAAAACACGGATGTTTCGAAGCAAAGACTCGGAGCCTGTCATTCCAATCTACATAGCGACATATTGCTCTAAATACATTCGAGTATGAAGCATATGTCACTCTACAATCTGGCGCCAGTATCACACACCTCCAAGTATCATGATTCGGATGCTACAGACAATCACAGAGGGCCTATCTATCGGCCAAATCTGATCGCTGGGAACCTCAAAAACACATGGTACATAGGCTATCGGACACGCTAATTACTGTGGCAATGTTTGTTTTGTTGTCCGGATTGAGGAAGCTATAGCAGACGAATCATTCAGAAAATACGATTTTTTGACTGCGACCATACTAAAATAAAAAGCTTAAAGCGCCTTTATCAACTAAATTTCTTCAAATTACCAGAAAAGCTTAGTATGACGTGTTTCTTCTCATCACAGAGAAAAAATACAGAAAACTAAAATGTACCTTGAAAGGTTTTCTAGAAGACCACTGACGATCCTTATGCAAAAATACAGTATGAAAACAAATGTTAACTTTTAACTGTAGAGATGGTGAAAGTGACGGGTTTTGCTGAAGTGTAACGTTCTCTTTTAGCAGGTTATCATTTACAAGTATCATTCAATACGGACGACGAGTTCTCACCTGTCGGAAAAACGTTTTACGTTTCAAAATCAATTCTAAGATATAGTGACGTTAGTGTACGTTGCAGGTTTTAGGAATACTAGTAAAACTGCCCATGTTGAGGCATGATGGATGAGGTCTGAGGGATCAGCACCATTCCGCAGACCTCTAGGTTCCGGTCCTAGTCCCGTAAAAAAGATTTTTCTAGGTCTCGGTCCCGTGAAAAGTCCAGCGGTATCAGGACCATCCCACAGACCTCTACTCTGTCCCAATACACGTGACATGTTCTCATTCACTGAAAAAAGAAAAGTTTTTGTTCAGAACTCTGCATGATTTTGCCACGCTTGATCATGCGGGGTTGTGAAACGTTTTTCCGACAGGTGGGAATTTGTCATGCGTATTGGAAGATACTTGTAAATGATAACCTGTTAAAAGAGAACGTTATAGAATGACAACGATTGATGACTAGGCTGATACCTGAACATACTTTTTTTCTTGTTCTTTCTCTTTCAACGCGAGAGAGGTTAAATCGGACACTTTTTTTCTTGTTCCCTTCTGGTGAAAGTACATCAGATAATAGTGTCTATTAAGGTGATGGCTGAATCACCGAATTACCAAATAGATAATTATTGTAGGCAAATAAAAGTCATGAACATAAGCAAACGACAGCACTATATAAAGAATATGATACTGTAGTAAGCTAGTAAGCGATCAAACTCGTAAGATAACTGACTTAAGTGGTAGCCAACTCAAGATGAAAAATTCTGCACATTTATTACTAGTAAGTAAACATTTTCAGGACTACATGTAAGATGTGAAAGAGATAACGTTTAAAATCTAAGGATGTTCAGAACATTGACATTTTTGTCAGAATTATATCTAAACCAATTTTCGCCAATCGTAAAGAGTAAGAGAATATACATTTAATGTTACTAAAAGTCTGTAAGAGTAAACATTCTAATTAACATTGCCTTGATCCAAAATACGTTAATAGAAAGCGAAGAGCGTGGACAAATTGTCAATGATTGAAGTGATTGTTAACCGTAAGAATCGGATTCTCAGTTTCCAATGGAGTTTTTGTTAATGAAAGGAAGAAACGACTAATGATGATGTTTTTACATAAGTATTGAAGTAAAATATGCTGAGATTGTGAATAAATTTTCTTTTTTAGGTTTTATTAGCAGTTATATTTTGCTATGTCAACTGCAGACCAAATCCAGACTCTGGACCTAGACCTCCTCCTCCACAAAATGGAACTTTTCATCCTCCACCACCACCTCCACCTCCACCACATAATGGAACTTTTCCTCCTCACAACGGAACCCATCCCACGCGACCGCCCTGCAACAGAGCCGGCTGTACACCACCAGCACAATTTCAACCATGATACTCGCAAATATTAAAACAGACATTTTAAGTTTATATTTGTTAATTGAAAAAGATCGATTCAGGTTTATTTCACCCTCTTTTTTTCATTAACTTCATTGTTAGATATTTAGTCTGTTTATTTTCTAATCAGTAAAAATTAAGCTGGTTTTGTGCGTATCTGTAAGAATAAATATGAACTAAAGTTGACGTAAAGTATGGCTTGGTGAAGACTTCTGCCACACCTTGGATATGATAACTATTTCAACTGCTTTAAAGAATTTCATTTTATTCGTAATTTTCGACGTTATACGCGCATGAGTGCACACACTACTAACAACAAGAACGGGAACTGTACAAGAGTATATTTCCTTTAACCTGTGAATGGCGGAACGGAAAACGTTTTTTCTTTCAAATATGACTTCATATTTTAAAAAAATTACTGGATGACATTTTGAATGATGTGACTGACATAACATTATAACTTGACGAGGACACAAAACATTTATCGATATATAAATTTTTATTTCAAATTTCTTTCTATCTCACTTGGAAATACGTACAGCGATCAATCAGTACCATTTAACGTCAAGGTTGTTCAACGTGCAAGTAATAACTGTTTCACAAAAATAAGATATTATGAGAATTCTAAAACCAATCGAGATAAATTATAGATTACTGAGTTTCCTGATGTTTATACGAGTCCTTTGATTGAGTTTCATAACATAGTATCGTCGATGGTATAGGGCAGGTATTTATAGCTCTTGCGAATTGACAAAACCAACGAAATTTTCAGAAACTTAATCGTTGACAATACAATTTCGAAAACCGTCAGCTGTTGACATATTTCATATTTCTTTCATATTCCGTTCATATTTATGTTCACTTCTTGTATATATTCTCTTTATATTCTTTTTCTTGTCTGTCCACTAATTAATTAGCAATCAATTTTCTATCAAATTGCTATATATTCTTCTTGTATATATTTTCTTTAATTTAAATATCTTTAATTGATTTGGGCATCAAAAGTCTTATTTTTTGAGGATCAAAACACATTTATTCCTTACCTATTTGTTTGGCGGAAGGTATCGCATTACAAGCGAGTGACCTTTGGCTAATAGTGTGCTAATATTCCAGAAAATTTGGGCGATATATCTTTCTGAATTCGCTTGCCATTGAACTACACACAGTGTCACTACACACAGTGTTTCTTTAGAACAAAAAAATCATAACTTTTGACAGAACTGGAATGGGTCCTCGTTTGAGGGTTTTTCTCAGCTAACTTTCCTCTATTAACTGGCATAGTATCATTAAAAACGGAGTTGTGCATCTGACGACCTTTCCTCGTCACTGAATGTAGTTGTTCTGAGATTGTAAGTATTTCAGCCAAGAATTTCGGTGTAGTTAACTTTTCAACGACCAATTCAGAATTGAAATTATTATCTCTATTTTACATTGCAAAATGTTCAAGCCTACAATATCTTAACCCGAACCAGAGCCCTGCAGGTTGCCAATATTTGGCAACCTATAACAAATTTCACAACTAATCCTAATCATTGAAAAAAAAATAGAACAATCTGTAACCTAACCTAGCCTATAACTTTTGCAAACTAACCTAATCTATAGCTTTTGCAACCTAATCCTAGCCTAACCTATAGGTTAGGTTAGGTTAGGTTAGGATCAACCTGCAGGGCTCTGATCCGAACCCGATCCGACCCGACCCTAGGCTCGGGTCGAGCTTGGATCAGATTGCAGGTCTCTTTTCCAGAGAACAAGTCTCAGATGTCTCTTACTGAACAAAAATACATCTAGAAATATGTAATATCAAAATTACTGTATGTTTTATAGATGGCACAAGGACAGATACATAAACGTGCTTAGTCAACTTATAGCAGAATCGAAATTATGCGGCGTATCAGAAAATAGTGTATGATCAATAGTAGGCGTGTTACATGAGAAATCTAACTCGATAAGGGTACATCCGATTTTTCGGAAACATGGTACTTAAGGGTTTCAGACCATGCTCTTTCTTTTGTCTAATGGAAAGCTTGGTCCAAAACCGCTAGAAGTACGGTTTCTGGAAAGCTGTGTTTTTTAGCCTACTTGTACAAAAATAACTTGCTTTAGAAAAATCCTTTGTATCTGAAACTTTTTAGGAACGGCCATCGTATCCAGGTCACAACACGCTTTATTTTGAAAAACATCGAGTTTCCAACTCTAAGTTTGAATTTTTAAACTTAATTTTAAATTTTAAAATTTGAACTTTTTTAAACATTTGAATAACTCAACGCTGGACAGCGATGGAGACCTCGACCAAACGGCATTCAATAGAAAATAAAAAACTAAAAAAACGCAGGTATTAGATGAGGTCCCGGTATTACATGATCCTGGTTTTCAGTGGTTCGAGGGAGAAGAGGGACCGCCTGTTTTCTCGTTCTCTCTTCGTTCTGTTCTGTCCAGCCCATGTTGATGCTCTCGTCTTTCTGTCTATGTCGCGTGATGCATTTGTTTGTGCAATGAACATAAGATGTATGTCTGTGTGTGAGTGACAGAAGGCATAGGAAGAGTGCAAGCGTGAAAGAAACAAATTCTTCAATACATCGTTACTTGATGATGAATTTTGATGATATGAAATCAGTGGTTAGACAAGCAGAAGTTATAAAAGGTCTTCTCCAGCCTCACTTGTACTTATTTCTGTCACTGTCATTTTTAAAAAAGGTAATTTATCACTTTGGAAAGGAGAAAGATTGAAACGACGTGAAAATTAGGGTACGGTTTCTAGAAAACTCTTCAGAAACCCAAGATCATGTAATACTGGGACGTCATCGACTATCTGAGTTTGTTTAGCTTTGAATTTCCTGTCAAGTAGCGTTAGCCCGAGGTCTTGAGCACTAACCAGAGCGGAGATATTTAAAATTTAAGAATTTAAAATTAATTTAAAAATTCAAGCTTTGAATAGAAGACTCGAGTTTTTTTTCGGCATGTAGACCATTTTCTTTTGAATCCAGTCACATAATTAGAAATATTCCACCGTCAACCAGTCTTTTAAAAAAAAATTTCTTCGGCCGGTAGGTGCAGACAGAAATCATGATTTTCTGGAAAACCTACTTCGAGGATTTTAAAAAAACTAAATGAGCCAAAAGGAAGAGCATTAGTTTTCAAATCTTAAGTACCAGATGACAATAAATTTGACCAAGACAGGAAGAAGTTAGCCTAGACCTACGTTCTCATGTAACACGCCTGTTGTGTATGAAATGGAATCCTAAGACGCTTACCGGCTTTCCCTACATTAATGACTAAGTAATACTTGCATGTTCAGAGTATAAAATATTCACCATAATCATTTTGGTTATATGTTTATCACAGAGACTGTGGAGCCACTAGGCTGGGTAAGGCTTAAGCCTTACCCAGATTTGGCACTGTCAGGCTAAGCCTTACCCCGTTTTGATATAGAATTTTGAATTTAGCACTATGTTATTTGGATAAATCTTAGCTCCATTGACAGAAAGGCCTTATATAACTGAAGAAAACACCGAAAATAATTTCACTGCGCGAATTAAGCTCTGCTTTTTTTCATTGATCTTAAACGCAACGGCTAACATGAGATATGTGCGCTGAGGACAGAGGACTAGGTCGGGATAAAATGCTGATTTTTAGCATTCGGGACGCCAAGAAACCTCGAAATGTAAATTCTCGAAGTAGTCCTTTAATCATATAGATATGCCAAATTTTTCAAACAAATATGTTCTGGTTTGATTAGTCTAGCGCTAACTTTTTCCCTTTTTTGACCTTTTTGCTGGGACATTTTTTGCAAGCCACTTTTTTGGAGTCTGCCGAGGGAACCTCTCGAGGTTATAAATCGCTTTTTGATCGAAATCTGGTGGGTTATAGGTTATCGACCATGCTGATTCCGAATATGAGTATGGAAGTTGCCCATGGTCGTTCGAAGATATGGTTTTCGGGAAATTCGGTTTTTCAGAAACTCTAAAACATAACCAAAACCTTTCTTAATAAGACATAATTGTAGTTGGCAAGTTTCTGGTTAAAATGAGACATCTTCCAGCTCTACATGCCCTTTCTTTGCAAACTTCTAGAATTTACAAGAAAAGCCCTAAATGCTCAGAGCTACAGAAAAAAGAAATTAATTTAGGGCTTTTCTTGTAAATTCTAGAAGTTTGCAAAGAAACGTCATGTAGAGTTGGGAGAGGTCCCATTTTAATCAGAAATGTGCGGGCTACAACTATGTCTCCTTAAGAAAGATTTTGGTTACCCTTTAGAGTTTCTGGAAAACTAGTTTTTCAGAAAACCGTATCTTCGAACGACCATGGGCAGCTCACATTATCATATTCAGAATCAGCATGGTCGATAACCTATAACCACCAGATTTCGATGAAAAAGCGATTTATAACCTCGAGAGGTTCCCTCGTGAGTCAAAACAGCTTGGATTCATAGAGCTTGAGATGATATTTTATTTCGGCGAATTGAGCTAGAAAAAGTATTGCCTTGTTTGCTCTTGCTATGAAAACTTTTACGGAAAATTGACCTTCTCAGAAGACTTTCTAAATTCGCTGCTGCCGTACAGACGCCGCTCCTTTTCAAATTACATTACCGGTGGGTATTTTCTAAATAACTTTTGAACGGCATGTGCTACAGGGCTTCGATTTTCAGAGTATTTTTAAGTTTAAATCGATTTAGTCCAATAAAAAAAATGGTTTTTACTGGACTCCGCTACTATATAGGTATATTAAAGGCGAAAGACCGCTCCATAAAAAAAAGATATTTTTGACGAGATTTTTGAAATTGATGCTTATCTCCAATGAGAAGTACGCTTTGGTCCCTTCTCATGTGTAATGAGATGCATCAGTCTATTATTGAGCAGATTTCTGCGTTATGTCTAACTCGCGTGCGTGCTCTCTAAAGAGAATCCACCGATTCCACATGTTGTATTGCCTATGAATTACCTCAAGGATCCATTCTATCCGAGCTAGTCGTCTTTCATATTGAATTTCTGTCCTCGTTGCATGTGGAAGAGCTCAAATTTTGATGGAAATTCAACGTTTTCTCTGAAAACTGGTAAGACGTCTCAGAACAGAAATAATTTTCTCTTCTGAACCGAATGGCAACATCCAGAATTGATAATAACAAAGCTTTTTTATCCGATTTTTCAGAGCTTGCACCCAAAACTGCCCGCACCTTAAATTTTGCTGGAGTGAAACGTTTTGAGACAAAAGTTGTTCAGAATCAAATTTTGAGGATTATGAATGAGAAATTTTTCGATATTCATCAAATGCAGTTTTTTAGATTAAAACATACGCGTTTTGAAACTTCATAAATTTAGTTTAAAAATAGACATTGAAAAAGAAACGTGCATTTAATCTAAAAATAGTTTGTCGAAAAAGTATGTGCATTAGTAATGCTGATAGAGATTCTCCTTTATTCAAGTTTTATCGCTTATATATCAGCCAATAGTTATAACGCAAACAGTTTTGGACAAATTAATATTTTTATTAAGTGATAAAAGTCGATATACACTATCCTTTCTTCAAAAATAGTGTGTTTGCGGTGATACGCATGTGCCGATCTATGTAAGGCATCAATATCAGATTGGTGATCAACGTGAAAAACTGCGTCTGATAATACATATTTTAATGCGTTCAGAGGAAAACAGGTTGTTTGCATGTGAGGGGGTGAGGGTGAGGGGGTGAGGGTGAGGTGATCTTTAGCTGACGAAGCCTCCGTCCTATATCGCTCATGAATGCATTGTTAGAAAACAATTTTGGATTCAGCGATTATGTCGTGAATGATTCTTCCGCGTAAACAAGTTTAGAAAACGTTCAGTTTCTCTGTATGCTTGAAAATCTACTCGACAAACCTATCTGCCGCTACATTTTTAATTTTAACTTACTTTGAAGTAATGTAGGTAATTTGATGTTGAATCGTGCATCTACCTTGATATAAAATTTATTTAGAAGAAATGTTGAAAATATCAGTACAAATTATGAGAAGAAGGAGGCGATCCCATTACATCTTAATATAAATTGACTGAGGACAGAGGACAGCACTACAATACATGTATAGAAACGATACACGGTGACAACATAAAAGAGAGAAAGTAATTCATGTATAAAAACTACTTGTAAATCGTAAAAAAACATTTTAGCAGCTTAATTTTAACAAGTAATATAAATAATCTATTAATAAAATTTAACCATGAAATAGGCGGACATGGATAGTATTAGTAAATAATTGTATGTCATTTGCACTGCTCCACCGACCGGTCGTTGATTTAAAAAAGCGTCCAAATCAAGTTTTTCTGTCATCTTTTGTCGAATGTCTTGAAATATTTCCGGACGACTACAATCATCTGCACGACAGGACACCTGCATCTCCAAAATATTTAATTCTCGCGGTTCCAAATAGTAGATACTACCAATTACAAGTTGGCGGTTGTCAGTTACTGGCGATGTGTCGCATATCGATTGATAGCAAAATTGGAGTGGAATACTCTCGGGATCATCGAATTTGTCCTCCATTACACATGATCCATTACAAGCTATTTCTGGGCATCGTGATATATCAAAAAAATCTGTGTCACCACACTGTGGTGCATCTGGACAATTGTGACATGTAGATGGATTTCCAGCAGTGCCATTTGGAAGAAGATTTATGCTTAACCAATCAGTAGGTAATTGAATTAAAAAACTCTCCGGTAGTTTTGGAACGAGTTTGGGATCATTGCATCTGTTCCAATTGCAGCCATAGGTGATTTGCTCTGGCAGTACATTCCACTTTTCTGTATCGCTGTCGTATGACATAGATTCACGAATGGAAATGAAATAAGGATCTTTGACATAGAAGGCCGTAGAATTTCTTCCATGGGGTTCAAGTGTAATTTGAATACTATTACTACTGGTCTGCCGACGAACGATTGCGCAGTAGTTATCCGTTTGGTCCACTATCACATCACAAGGACAATTATTTGAATCTGCGCATGAACAGCTGTAACACTGGAAACCATTAGCAAAATTATTCAATCGAAAAATTAAGAGTAATAATATTGATAAATACGAGTAGAAAGTCATTTTTTTTCTCTATTATTTAAAAGAGTGTGTATATTATAATAATAAAGAGATAGAAGCAAGGACTCTATACAAGTACTTTACAGATAAGAATCACACTGTTATTGTGTTTAAAAAGAGAAAGAAGAATATTATATAATAAAACTTAGTCCATAGTCCATTCTGTTTAATAAAAAAAGGAAAATAGTAAAAAACATAAATTACGTTAGCTTACGTATGGTATGTGTTTTTGCACAGCTGTAGAACTTATTGTTTAAAATTAAGAAAGATAGGTCACTGTTTCGCTTTTCTAAACATGCAAAATATTAAATATCCAACATGGAGAATCAGAAGTGAAGGAAGATGAAGAGTTGACATTCATCTTTGGACAAATTTAGACCTTTGTGAGAAAGGTAACACGATTTTTACTATTAACTCGAAAGAGTCGACGATTTTCAATAGTCTTTTTGGTATTTAGAAGAGTAGAAACTAAATTATCAAGAGTTTCTTTGGGTATGTTTTCTCTAAAAATATTTTTTCAAAATCAAACGAATTTTGAAAATGAAAAATTTGTGTCGTATTAGCACTGGATTTTGTCACCTAGAAAACTCATTAGTTTTTCATTTTTCAACTTGTCGACCTGCATTCGGCTACACTCACCTCAAATATTATGCTTAAAAAGCTGATGTAGTTAGCCATTTTTTGAATAATTCCAGAACAAGAGCTTATAGAGATCTGTGATTTTTACCAACCAAAAAAAGAGATCTAGGCAAAAATGTTTTCAAAATATTTTCTGTTAACCAGGTTTTCTGTGAAATCTTTGAAAAACTACATAATAGCTCGAAAATCTGTTTATTATCTTGAACATGATTCTACAACTGAAAAATGAAAAACATCGTTGAGCTTGTATTGAATTTTGATATGGTTTATCAGAAAATTTCATTAATAAATATTTAGTTATTTCATTTTCGAAGTTGTAGAACCATGTATCTACAATAAAAGTAGTGCACTGTAAAAAACCTTGTATAAATGGCACACGGGAAGTGAACGCCTATCAATTCTCAATGACCGTCTAGAATGTATGATGTATGTGTGTAAAATACACACGGAGAAGTGACCATATAGCTTAAAACACCGAGACCAATCATACAGTCTGATTGTGTCAACCGTCTATACTGAAAATGCTTCAGATTCATTGATCGATTATTCGAATCTCATATATAGCGATGGGTTTCTTTGTTTCACAGCACTTTCGTCACCATGTGACGGTGAACTTTCGTCGCATGACGAAAGTTCTGTTTCCCAGTGACAAAAATTCTTTGGGCATGTGACGAAAGTTTAACTATGTTGACACAGTGGTCATGAAAGTTAACCCCTTTTGTTACGAAAGTGTCTGGCTTTTTAGACAGATCTATACTATCGTCACACGTTACATGAAACGACTGCGATGAAATCAAGGTTTAGTGCAAAGTTCATTAGTCCAAAGTCTTGTAGTGCAAACTGGAGTAGTCCAAAGTGCAGTAATGCAAACTGTAGCAATGTACATTGGAGTAATAACTTCCTGCTTTTTTCTTTACAAACATTGCATTTTCTTAGCGAAACGCGTAAAAGCCTTTTGAAGTCTTTTTCTAAAGTCACAGTATCAAATCACGAGTCTAGTGCGTTTGGGAGTACACTCTGAAAAAACCGGTATTTTTAAAAAACCCTAAAAAGTATTTTCCATTTGAGAAAAACTAAAAAAAAGATATAATCACCCGTGAAAAACGTTTAAGGGGTATAACCATTTGAACTATATCATAACTGTTTAAAGGTTTCTTCTTCGTATCAAAAAACTAATTATCGTTAGGTACTAATTATTAACTAATTATTATTAGGTTTCTTTAAAAAAAAACCTTCAGGTATTTTAAAATACCAAACCAATTCAGGGTTTTTTAAATTACGGCTTTTTCGTATTCCGGAAATCCCAAAAGAGTTTTCTGATAAACGTAAAAAACGTTTAAACAGTTATGATATGGTTCATTATGATATGGTACCATTTTCCGTATTTTAAAATACCTTTTTTTTTTTAGAGAGTAGTTCGGTCTGACGTGGTCCACACTGCAGCAGTCAAAATGCAAGTAGTTCTTTTACAGTCAATAACAACAATATATAAACATGAGAAAAACGGAAATATAAAGCGTTGCTGTGCATCAACTGTCATCACACGTTATAATGAGTTATTTGCCGTTATGTTATTAGTGTAACAAAAGTTCGAGATGGGGTGTGACAATAGTGGTAGGTATGTTACGCAGTTGTTGGTTACGAAAGTTTACTACTCTTGCGATCAAAGCGAGGGCGGGGGGGGGGGGGGGGGGGGACCCCCCCCAAAATTTAAGATTTTAAAAAAACCCCCGCACAGAGCTAAATATTAAAAATNCCCGGGCCCCCCCCCCCCCCCCCCCCCCCCCCCCCCCCCCCCCCCCCCCCCCCCCCCCCCCCCCCCCCCCCCCACACTCCCCCAAAAATGCCATACACTTTCGTTACGTATGACGAAAGTTCTTTTTTCTATGTGATGAAAATTAACGTGACGAAAGTGCTATCACCCGTTTCTTTTACCTATCGAGGAAAATGAAAAATACTAAAAAGTTTTAACACACTGGCATTGACCGTCAAGAAAAGTACACACTTTTCGATGCCGAGCGATTGTTTATGCTATTTTACACACCTGGTAACACAACTTTTTTAAAATGTGATTTTGAATAGTTTTTAATAAAATATGATATGTTTAGCTTTTGGTGAAAACTGGTAAAATCGACATTTTTCGTAAAACTAAGTTTTCATCAGGGAAATGTTTCTGTAAACGCAAACATGACCACACGATGCGGCATGACCGATTACCTGTGAACCATCTCTTTTCGAAACCACCAATAGGGATCAGATACCAGTATTGGGGCTTCCAGGAAATCGAATGCCATGCCTAAGTGATTAAACTGAAGAAGTTGAAAAATCTTCACAGGAAACCTAGTTTACAGAAAAACCTTGAAAATATGTTTGCTTAGGAAAATATGGCTATTAGATTATGAAGACCTAATAAGATAAGGGAACATTCCTGAATATTATAACATAACACGGTATTTCAGAACAATCTAAGACGATGTAACATAGTAATATACAGGGTGTCCCAAAAGTCCGGCGAGAAAAATTTTTTTAATATCTCCGCCATTTCTTAACCAAACTTCAAGGTTATGTTTTTGTTTGATAGAGAAACGTTACAAGTTTTATTTCGTACGATTGGAAACTCTTGTTAATATTTGAAAAGATGTCTGGGTTTACTATAGTGAAATTCAAATATTTTGGGACTCGTTTTGAATAAATTATGTGCTGCAAAACTTTTTGAAAAGAACATAAATAATTTTTAATATTAAAATAAAGTAGATGGTGACGGCTTTCACATAATGAAATAAGAATTTGCTTTTGTTTAAAAATGACCGGTTGGTATGGATTTCTTCAGCCATTATTATTCCATACGAACATCTGGAAAAGTGCAAAAAAGTAATAAAAACATTTTTCAGATAAAGTTAACTAATAAAAGGAAAAACTACTAGTGGAATTC
>CAJNOQ010004960.1:0-16324 GCA_905250885.1 Didymodactylos carnosus | reverse complement strand
TCCAACTTTGAAGCACTGCTGCATTCTATATGATACGTCTTACATTTCTCATCTCTCTGTGTTAGATAACGTACAAAAGTTGGCCTGTAGCGGTGCTAAATTTAGGCGAGTGAGAAGTTGCGACGAACAACTGTCATAATCGCTAAGGATTATTTTACAGGCCAACTTTTGTACGTTATCTAACACACAGAGATGAGAAATGTAAGACGTATCATATAGAATGCAGCAGTGCTTCAAAGTTGGACGTATGCACGTTTTATAAAGATAAAGGCGAAGAGAATTAGGTGAATCACGGGAAATAGAACCAAGCATTTTTTGACAATTTGAGGCTACATTGTCAATATGACATTTCCGCGATAAATCATGCGTCAATGTAACGCCAAGAAGTTTCAGAAAGGAAGCACGCTGAATTACCCAGGTCGAAGTCGCTCGATCGGATCCTTTTAATTCCGGTGATTTCCGAAGATCGGACGTCCGACCGGATCTCGAGATCCGAATCTGCTCAATTCCTTCTTATTCCGATATTTTGTTCCTGGAGGATCCGGAGATCGGATTCGATATCCGAAACCAGTCGGATCTGTTAATTTCCGGTGATTGGAAATTGACGGATCCTTTATTTTTTTTTCTTTCTGTTCTGTGCGCTTAATATATTCACCGTTTTGTTTCACGACAAGAGCACTTTAAATACGACATACAGAAAACGACATACAGAAATGAGAAAGTCAAATTCTTAACGGTGTGAGCCATCGCTCACACTGTTCAACAGATATGTTGTACACGTCCTAGCTAATGGGCTCTTCCACTCTCTTGAATGAACCGAGAGAAGAACCACTAGAAAATGAAAGAAAAAATTTAAAGCTATTTTAAGGCTTAAAACACCCGAAAACTGACTACATTCTGCCAAATTCAGCGAAATTCGATGTCTGAATCATAGATTTTATGAAGATAGAACGGTGATGTTTTACTTGATAGTTTCTTTTTTCCGATTTAGAAAACGCGTTTGGCAAGAAAATCGAAATGAACGTTTTTAAAATTATTAAATTAAGAAGTTTATATAACCGAACTAAGTTTAAGTAATTGAAATGAAATTTTAGTGGAAGAAAGCACTGAAACGAAACGAGATTGAAGTGTGAAATTCATAGAATATAGACAACTTTTTATGATCTTTTGAATGAAACTAATTTTGAGAATTTATTTTTAATTAATTTAATTTTTTTTTGAGAATTGAAACTAACTTTGAGAAAATTTAAGTACTTAATGTCAAAATTATCGTCGAGTTGATCAGTCAGTAACGTACACTCGATCACCTTTGTTCAGTTCTCTTCTTCCATTTTTGTCCACAATAATACATCCCTGACTAGCCGATTGATCATTTTTGCCATTATCACCATGTATTTGAAATCTGTCACGCCCATACATGTTATTAGTGGTATCTGGTTTTAAATTGCAACGTTCACGGTCATTTTTACAACTATTTTCTATTGTATATGAACCTTTTGGTATTGGACCTAAACCCCTTTTGGTTTGATCTGTTTCGCCTTTGTAACCACTGTAGGCCGGTTTACACTCACGAGTATTATCATTACAAAAGGTTTTTTTCGATTGTGAATATGTATATGAACCGCTAGCTCCTGTCGATTGTGTTTCCCCCATTGTTAAACAGTTAGATTTGCTAAAATTGACAAAAGAAATTTGAAGGAACATTCTTTTGTAAAGTTACTTGAGAGAAAAAACCCTAAAAAATAAGAAGTAGCTCTAAAATGTTTCTCTTCTGTCAAATTCGACGTTTGAACTTTACATTGTTATTTTAATTTACAATAGCTAATCATGAAATTAAATTAATATATATTACCTATCGTATAAATTATGAGTTTAATTTGTATCAGGTATGGGTTTTGCGTTTTTGAAAATTTTCAAATGGAAATGAGTCTATGCATTCATGTATTTATAGGAATATAAGTATGTTGGAGTTTTCCAACTTACATGATCTGTAATAGGAAGTAAAATCCAACAAAAAGTTATGACTAAACTAGAGATACTTCACCTATGCTGATTTCTTTTTTATTTTGTCCACAGGGTACACAATACAGAAAGTGAAAAATTATTCATAAATATTCATACCTTTGTACGAGCTACATTCGTAAAAAAAGGCTTTTACAATTCATGACAAGGAAAGTAAAGTTGGAGTTCTCCAACCAAGAACTGATTCTCTAAAAGAGATGATAATGACCTTCATCTTTGTTTTTATTCATAAGTTTTAAAGTCGAATTTTCGTCCAAATTTCTTATCAAGTTTCGTCACCATTTCAAAAAGGTCATTCACTTTGTTTCTCAAATTTTGCCTAATATTGCAAAGTTCTTCATCAAAATTCATACATAGAAAGATAGAGAACTTCCCGGGCTCCAGAATGAGCTATAAATAATCTCTACAAGATCATGCCCTTATAGAGGAATTATCGAAACACTGAACTGGTGTGGGCAGTTGGATGGACCTCCTACTGGCATTAAAGCGAGTGTTTCTGCGAACTTCAGGACTTATTTCAAAAGGTATCCGATAAAATTCTGATTAAGAAAACATTTAAAAAATTTCGAAACACTAGCGCGGTGTGGCGCAGGACAGTGTTTCCAACAGCAAACTGTACTCACGTATCAAACATACGGTTCGAAATTTAAAAATATGCTCCGTTTTACGCTTCGCTGAGAAAAGCAGAGCGTATACTGTACACTTTACGTACGCATACGGTTTGGTTGGAAAAACAGGCTCAGCGGATAAATTCTGTTAGAAACACTGGAGCACGGTTGATATCAATTTTTGTCGGAAATTTTCTTTATTACCATGTGTTTTCCTCCATATGAACAACTAGTCAATGGCTCATATTTTAAGACATTTTGAAAATGGTGATCAAAATTCATAAGAAATATTTTAACTACCGGGCTAAAACACGGCGCTTTAAAGCAGTTCCGTACAATTTGGCGCCTAGATCCTAATTAGCTTGATTTCAGCTTTAAATTTGCACGAATTAGTACAAAAAAATGAATTTTAATTAGAAATAAACGAACATGCTTTTCGATTCATTCGGCTTCTTTTGCTCAATTCTCATTCGTCGAAAAAGCTCAAACGTAGAAACTATGGATTACATTTGCCTTCAAAAACACACGTAGAAAATAGCGCCATTTCAAAACTGAATTTGAATTGAATGAAACTTTGCTTCCCAACGTTTTAAATATCCCTTATTCTAATGTACTACTGGATTTTGCTTAAAATCCTCCGTATAAAAACTCGATTCAGCGCTAATGGATCCTTATGTCATCACAGATGAACTGAATTTCACGATGTTTTTCGAAAAATCGTATCATACCACAAAGTACCAGCAATATCGACCGGTTGATTATACTCCATGCCAATGTCGGTATACCGGTCGGCGTTATAAGTCATACCGCTACCGGTTGCACCTCTGACACTTAGCCTCTAGCGGACTGAAAATGGACTGTAGAGTCCTGCGGGTCCGACATTTTTGATTTCGAATCTGATCTCGAAAAAGTTCCGTGCGGGTTCGGATTTGGGACGAGATCCCGATTTTTCCAACCAAAGTCCGCCTCAAACCCGCTCGACCCGAAAAAGTTTTTAGTAAAGTAGTGCCCTCTTCTATTTCTGCATTGGTAAATCTCTACCACGAATTTCCAACTAAATGTTCATTGGCTCGTGAAATACTCGCCATTCCAGCCTTAAACACCGAGGTCAAGCACCTATTTTCTTCTTTGAAAAGCACAATTACTGATCGTCGAACACGATTAGGAACAGAAAAAATTAACAAATTAATGCTTCGTAAGAAAAAAAATGTCTTTGTTAAAATGGTTCGATACAAGATTATCGATGGCAGTAGGATCTGATTTGTGAACATCTACAATTTACATAATATATCTAGATGTATATCTGGATGTTCAGATATTCTGATATTCAAGTTAGATATTTAGATATTCAGATGTTATAGAAATGGGGAAAAGGGAAGGTGGGGGCGGCAAGGGAAGATGAGAGTGAGGCACTTCTTGATATTCACCACCGTGAAAGAAAAGAGGAAGATATCTGAATATGTGAAGATCCAGATATTATGTAAATTGCAGATGTTCACAAATCAGATCGGTCTCATCGATGGATAAAAATACTGATAAGCGAAAACAGTCAGATGAAAATGACGAGCATGAACAATGCACAGCTAAGAAGCAAAAACTTAATCAAAGTGATAGTAGTTTCAATGACAGTAAACTTGAAAGACTTACCGAAAAAAGAAAATACTTTTTCTATTTCTATTTTTGTGATAAACGTTTAGCAGACTCAGAAACGTTATCTTTTTGTTATTTTTGTTTTTTGAATAAAAAAGATGAAGTTACCTGAAAAAAATTAGCTATTAATAGAGGCGTAAATACTAGGGGTGGTTATCAACCCCCTGATTCGAGAAAAGCCATTATTTTGTGTCTTTCCTTCTTAAAAAAAGCATTTTTTCGGAAGAACGAAAAATATTTTTGGTAGGACCATCCCCTGCTCTGCCATGCCCCTACATATTATTATAAAATAAAAAGGTATACAATAGTTTTTCGTTAGGGACATACTAAATTTCATCATCCGAAAGTGTCTCAAAACACAGATCAAAGTAATTATCGACATAGTTTATTTGTTCAAAACATCGTAATTTGCTGATGAGGTTAGCTTCATAGTCAAAATATGCATGCTTAATTTATTTTCTGATGACAAAATAGAAATTAATTATTCAAAAGAACTTCTTAACTATATCTTATTTTTCTCCTGATTGCAAGTTAGGGGTCTTATGGTCTATGATGTCTGTCACATTTCTGTACTACGGCACATTTTTCACGACGGTAGATTCCGGGCGATGTCATTTTTTTCATGACTTGGTTCTTCGAATTATATTCTCTTGTTAGTACCGATTCTAGACTCCATTGTCTCGTATGGTTTTCTTTTGTTATTTGCGTGTTATTTATTGTTATTGCTGGACGTCAATATCGTTAGTATTTAACGGCAGTTGATGATATCTGGATTTCATTCGAACAACTTTATGGAATTACTCGGTTTTACAAATGAGTAATTGCACAATGATACTCTCTATAGATAAGGTATCAAACAATTAGCTGTCTCATACTTGTTATAAGCAGAACGTGCAGGGTTTCCTGCTAAAAGACTGGATAGTCAAGGGACTAGTGCATTGGTATGACAAACGTAACTTGTATTTATTAGTATATGAAATACTCTTTTTACTATAAAAAGTCCTCTGTCCTTACTCTAGAGTTTAGTAACTTTCGACAAAACTTCCTGAATTGGAAAAACGACTAATGAACATTTTTGGATTTATTATAAAATTTCACGAAACACCAGGATGTCTAAAGCATCTTTTTTTGGAGGGTGTTTGTAGATATCGATATTTTCGTCAAGTTACACAGCAGTTTCTCTTTGTCTGTCATCACCAATGCGATAGCAAGTGAACTGCTTTCTGGTAGGGGAATGACGTCGAATGCATAGTAACCCAATATCACTTCTGTCATTTGGACTAAAGTTGAGGTGAATTTTGAGTGTCAAAGCATAGGCAAGTCAATACGATGGTCCGCAGTGTTGCGCAATTCCTGCGAAGGGATTGCTGCAGCTGAGGCTCTTGTATCGAAGTGAGATCCATTTAACATTTCTCAGACGGAAGTTGAAACTGAATTTCATGATTGACTCTAGGAGTTTTAAACTGACTTATAAGGAAAAACCAATAGTTTGAATGGAGTTCAGCCAGAGTTAGATTAGAGACTCGTGGAATCAGATTTAATAAAAATCGTCGACGTTGCGTTGGATTTTGATCTGTTCGATCTGAGTAAGGATCTGGATTATAGATTTTAATGCAGATTTTGCCAAAACCACAAATATTAAAGGCCAGGAGTATCTGTTGTTGTATTATATACAAAATTTTGTCTAGTTTGCTGTCTTCTTAGAATGGTGAACACATTCACTTTCGGACATTGCTCGTGGCTTCATACTGATATCGAAAACTTGCATTACCATTACCAACTCTTCGCCAGTGTATTCTGACTAAAGCAACAATACAGGGTTGTAGATCAGGTTGATTTGAGAATAGTCCAATTTGACAGAACAAGTCCAACATGTAAAATGTGACTACGTAAATTGCGCTCGGTGCTGTCTCCCAACGATATTGCCGCATAACACTTGTGTAAAACAAAATCAGTTACACTCCCATAATTTCATAAGTTTGAATTATTGAACTTAGCTAAATGTAACGTGGCTGATTTTCGACACTGAGTCAATTCAACAAAGCTACCGGTAGCATTCATAACACATACATAGAGATATGTGAGGAGTATGTTAGCAAAGAGACGATGTTGTCTGCACCAACGTGCAGGTACAATCGCGAATCCAGGGTTTTGCTGTGGTACATGCGGAATATTATAAAAGTGTGAAATAGGTGTAGCCATCGTAGAAAAAAACAAATTATTCTAAGACAGTTCTGCTGAGAAAAATAGGTATTTTGCTTTAAAGACACTCGTGGTCGAACGTGTCGCACGATGCTGAGTTCGATTCTCGGTTCGACGCTGAGTTCGAGTGCAATGATTACGCGCTGAAGAACTGTTCCCATGATGACCAGTGACGCTCAACGTGAGACAAAATATCATGATTGAAAAAATTGATTTTATATTATTTGATTTTATCGGTTTCGTTTACGGAGATGTGTCATTTTATATTTTCGATGATAAATAGTGTGGTGTCATTCTAAACAGTCTTAGAGTGTTTTTTTCGAGGGAGATGATTTCTAAGAAAGACAGAAATTTATGTTACTCTCATAACGAAATTTTAGTTTCTCTTGTAACACGTATGTTTTACTTTGCGAAAAACGAGAAATGTTTTCATGCTTTGTTTGTTGCCTATGTAAGTTGTGTAAAAAGCGACGTTGCATATGTACGTTGAAGCATCAACAAAAGTACAAGAAAGAGTTGTCTACCGACTTATAAGGATAGGCTGCGAACAAGTGCATGATTGTACATCCCAAGCTGAAAATACTAACGACAACACCAACAACTCGCTAATTGAATGATACCAGCTTTGATCTAAACCCGATCCGTATCTGGTAATAAAACATTTGTGAGCCATTTTTTTGTTGGTCCCATTTCTTATATGAACCACAATTTTTTCTCTCTAGCCGTATACAAAGGAAAAGAAATAGTCCCAACTATACAATCTAGATTGCTTCTTTTCTATACCAACATGCCTCTACGAAAAGTGAAGAAGTAGTTTCATTTTCGATATATATTGCAACTTTTTTCCAATTTAATTGTCTCGAAAACTAATTCTAACGTATTTTTTCTAAGTGAATTTGATTGAATTTGAAAACCGAAGTTTTTAGATTACTGTCGGAAATCATAGGAGAAACAAAATGTAAAAAACCGTGAAGGAATTACACTCCCGTAGCGGAATTAGCTGGACAAGCCGTTATGAAACATAACTGCGTACGTATTGCAGTTTGAGAAAGAGAAGTGCATCTTTATCCATATATTTATGCACAAGACTTTTGATATTTTACGCTCCAGCGAAAAAAGTCTTACAGAGATACAGCAAAAAGTCGGTGAACAAAAAAATTGTCGAAAAAAACTTTTCTTTTACCTTACCTTCGGTAGTATTTTTTATGGCTAAAACGACGATTCTTTTTTTATAGACGCACCCTACCTTTGCCGACAACAAATTATCGCTCATTCTTCGCAGAAATGACCATGTATGATTTGACCATACATCTTTTAATCGAGACAAATAATATCATCATCTTCATCGTCGCTTATAATAACGACTGATATATCTTGAGTTTGCTGTTTCTGATTTTGGTTTAGTTTTTGACCCTTATTAATAAAAATGTTCAGTGGTGTATCTTCCATTTCATGTCGTTTGGAAGGTATGAAATAGTCAACCATTCTAAATTGTGTGTTATCAATAATTGTATCGTAGATATGTAGTGTCAAATTTGAACTATTATGCAGTAACCGATGTATATTGAAATTATGCAATAAACGTTCAAACGAAAGAACGTTTCTAATACCACAAACAAAACATTTTATAAAGATATAATCGAATTTTGATAATTGTGACGGCCGATCTTTCATGGTATCTTCAATAATACAATCATTTTGTTCGGTGCGGATCATTTTTTGACTTTTTGCTGAACTCAAATTAGTTAATTCTCTTACGTCACATCCCCGTCGTTTAGATGCTGTAGGTAAATGAGATGATATAACAGGTAATACTTGTGATTGGATTTCATTCGGAGGCGATGGTACTCGTTTTGGAAAATTCTTTTTCTTTCTTCTTGAGCAAGATTTGTTTTCTATCATCATTGTTGATGTTATTTTTTGTTGAATTTCTATTGATTTTGATTTATTCTGCTCCTTAATTATAAAAACCGTACATAATCTCTTCGATTATACATATGCAAAATTCGGACAGCCACTTTTTTATTTTTTCCAAATTTTTATTTCGACTGATCGAAGCATGAATTTATTCTAGTGTAATCTCGTTATACAGTTCAAGTTCTTATTATTTAACGCTCTAAATGTTGAATTTACCTGTTGAGCTTTCATTATATCTTCAATATACTGTCGTTTTAATCTGTGTAAAACAACTTCACAGTTTTTAAACGTAATATTTTCTAAAACTGGTTGAGTTCGCAGTCGTTTCCTCAATCCATTTTCTAAACAAAGGAAAATATTTCGTGTTTCATAGAGTTTTCTAAGGACATCTTTCTGTAGAAAATAGTTGGAAATGTTTTATATATTGCAGACATGTTTCCAGCGGAGAGCTGATCATTAATCTCAACTATCACTACAATCAATTTCCATCTGAGGATCAACCACAAACTATTTCTTACAATACTCAAGATGGTTAATCGCTGTTCTTAAAACTCATATGTGATCGTTAATCATCTAACAAACAATATATTTTCCCTGTATATAAGTCATTTCATTACCTTTTTTATGTATTTGTCTTACAATACCTCGACGTTGTAGGAAATAAATGTGTTTCTTTGTTTTCTGCTTTGATCGTCTTTTTATTTTTCTATTCGATATTTTCGGACTGTCTGTGGCGCAATAGTCATCGTAATGTCTTACAACAGATATGTATTTTAAGTCTGTTACAACATATTGAATTGGTTCTCGAACATCATATTTTTTTAAGCTTAACAGGCATAGAGGGTTTGCTACACTCATACCATTCAAGGCTTTTTTTTTATTACGATGTCTGAATGGAGAAATGGGTACTGTTACTGGAATGAGTGATGTTGTTTGTAGTGTGACTGATTGTTGTTGTCTTTGTTTCGGTTTAAGACCGAGTGACCACATCAAATTCGAAATTTTGTCTTCATCTTCGACATCACTCTCTACCAAAGCGTGTTTAATGTTGTTGTTATTATCATCTGTGAATACTTTTGTTATATCACAACTGAGCAATGACGGCATACACCATAATGAGTTGCAAATATGACTACCTGCTTCAGCACAAGACAATATCATTTTTCAGGAAAGCTTGTGCAATAATAAACAATAATATGAATAAATAAGAAAAATCGTTATGCCTGTAGTATCTGAAAATACAGAGTAGGTTATGGTAACAACAAACAATAGAGAAGAAATGAATAGTTCAAACAAGGATATGCTCTTTTTCCAATAGAATTAATTTTGATATTTCTAGTTAGCTATTTTAGTAAAAAACTTCCTGGGACATGAAAAAGTATTAATAGTAATTCCTGACTCCAGCTTCATCGATTACTTTTGTATTTTAACGACGTTAATTCACAGACGCTTCCTCAAACTACGTATCATGTCGTCGACATATGTTACGGAAGCTTTTGTATTATACAGAAACAGAAGTATTTCCAATAGGATTCCAGTTCGCGGAAGAGTCGTACCACGACCGCTTTCAAGCTGAAAATATGTTAACAGTCGCGATTATTCGAAGGAAAAATAGCGGACACTAATTGTAACCCTTTTTCTAATACATCGAAAAGCCTGTAAACTACTACGAGCGACACCGGTGCCAATATTTTTTCTCCTTCAATTCTGGTTAAGTTTTAGAAAGAAAATTTTAACCAGACAAGTAGCAGAAAGTAAATCGAAATTCTCTCGATGTACTGTTAGTTTCTTCTGATGCCTCTCAGAAAAATATTCAAGATCGATCGGTGGAAAAACATCTCCCATCGAGTTGAAGTCAACCATTTTTTTCATGTAATAACAAATTATTGGAAGACTATTAAGATTCAGACTTCTTTCGATCAGTTCTAGTGTATACTAAATAAGGAACGACGGTCTAACAGTCGATAGAATAGGATTGGAGAGAAAAGATAAATGCTTGTATCGCTCGCACTTATAATAATGATAGTTATTGTTGAAATTTTTAAAAACTAATGACAGATAAACCTGAAAATATCATAGTACGAGACCTACGGATTTTCTGTCAGCATCCTAGACATAATCACACTAGGATTTTGCTGAGAGCTTTTCCAATCCAAAACAAAAGCCTATTAAATTCTAATGAAACCAGGGATACTCGAAAGTCGTAGGATTTGCTACGATTCTATTAAAATACCAAATCTTAGTGAAGTCTTAGTAGAATCCTAACTTCAAAGATTCTGCTAGGAATTTATTAAGATCCTAACGGGATATGGATAGTAAGTGCGTGAAGACTCTTTATTTCATATTGCTTTGTTGCGCTGGAACACAATTAATTGAATGGACTACTTGGAGATACTCTCAAACGCGAAATTTTCGAAAATGATTTTCCTTTTCTAAATTCGTGCTGACGTTCTCGGAATACTTACTAATCACAAGTATCTCGCTAATGCTGCTAATAACCCAAGAAAGAAAAACCCATTTCAAAAAGCTAATTTTGCTTAAAGGTCTCCAAGACTTTCATATAACCCCCTGTGTTTTTCTAACAGAATAAAAGTTTACCAAATAGGTTTTTCACTAGCGTACATACTACAGAGTTCCAATCGGTCTAAAACTAGAGACCGGATCGGGCCGACCGGTTCAAAACAGCAGACTGAACCGGACGGCTCCAAAATCTTTTTAGACCGGTGAAAAGCGGTCCGTTTTCAAAAATTTCTAGATCGAAAAAGGTGGTCTTCACTAGCTTTTCTTATCTCTCTTAGTTGTCTTATCAAGTTTCCTTTGAATAAAGACGAGAAAAATGCTAAAAATTCTAAAAACGGCAAAAGACCGGTCGACACCGGCGGCTTTGAAAATTTTTCTAGACCGACAACAGATCGGCCTGGTTTCAACTCTAACATACTAATGAGGCACCCATTTACGATAGAGGTTTAAAGTGTGTGATGTAATGATTTTTTAATAAGTACTTGGGAATGCCAAAAGAATGAGAAAAGTGGAAGCTCTGTCCGATTTTCAAAACAGAGCAATCTTATAGCAGACCCATAGAGATAGAGACTATACATACCCTCTATTTCTAGTTTTCTAGTTGTATATTTTAAACCTTCCTAAATCTCAGGGCCAGGTTTGTGCGTGAGTATATAAAAGAAAGATAATAACATGGTGCCAGAAGTTCATTCTTCTAGATCAACCTCGGAGAAAGCGCATCGCGCGCTATTTAATACTAAGCGGAGGTAGTATCAGCTGAAATTTGAACGAACAACGAGATAGTAGCGATACAACGCAACGGCAGACTCCACACTGTAAAACAAACAAGTGTCCCAGGACACGTTTCAAAGTGCCTGGGGGTGGATGGGGGGTGGGATAGAGAGCCGGCTCAGTAGCTAAAGTTTTTTCTTGAGAAACACATTTTTTGATTAAAAGTTTTTTTCTGAGTAACTGTATGCTTTAAGTTAATTGAAGGCTGATGTTTCTTCATTATATTTTATCTCAAAACAAGATTCATCAGTAATATGAAAAAAATGAAACAATTTATTTTATTTTTTCTATACCAGTTGCTCAACAAATAAATGAGTTACTCAGAAGCTAGAGAAAATCACTTACTGAGGTGCATAACAGCCAATTTCTCAAAAATTTCTGGGTAAGTCAACACTTTTTGAGTAACTTTATCCAAACGAGGGGTGGAATTCCACCCCCTAATCAATAACGCTGCCTGGAACACTTATTTTTTTACAGTGCATCAGATACAGTCGTGCAATAAACTAACAGTTCACTTCGCTAAAGAACAACGTTACTAGCAAATAACACAAAACCTTTTGCAGCTTCTCCGAAATATCTTTCGTTCTGCCGATACTCCCCTAGTTGTTTTCCAACCCCGGTACTTCTTTTTAGATTATAGACAAGAGAGCATGATGATGTCCTTTATACTAAAATAAAAATAACAGCGATTGTACGCCTGCAGCGAGAGTAGAATAATTCAGTTCAGAACACGAGCAAAAGCTTGTTCTTCCAGATCGTAGGCCTTGGAAGATGAAAGTCAGCCTTAACTTCAGCCAAGTTCTTCGTCTGATGTGCTCCGACTTCGTTCTGACGTACTAAACCAGCTTTTTAAGAACAACTTCCAAATGTTCGTAAAAGTACCGTCTTTTTCAAGTGCAGTTCAGTTGGTACACGTTTATTCAAGATCTCTGCACCACATGCGAATGATGTAGCAGATTAATGCAAATCACTTTCCAGATTCCGCAGCTACTTACCAATTCGCGATTCTACAAACTATATGTATAAAAAACGAAACGAAATTTTACAGTGTGAGTGAGCTGTAAATCACTTCTTCAGCTTTGGTCATATTGTTTGTTGTACACATCAACAACCACACGTACAGTCTTCTTCATCTAACAACATACGCATAATGCAACACAGCACAAACGTTGTTAAAGAAAAGAGAGAAAAAAAATATTAGGTATTGCGTATAAAACACATACACACCCGCCTACACATACACATAAATGTACTAATCTAATAGCAACCTGAGAAAGAGAACAGAATTAATGTTGTGCGTGGGAGAAAAGAGAAACGAATAGAAAAGAAGTATCTGCATATTTTGCGATGCACCGAGAAACAGAAAAGTGTTCTAGATGATGTAGGATAAAAGTAAACAACAAAGACCAATCGGATTGAAATAAAGCAGTAGAGTTCAACAACAGAAAATATTTACTCGCTTTCTTTGTCCTACCTAGAATTAGTTATTTTCATAACTGAGTATTTTGCCTATTTTGATCGACAATATTCTCGAGCGATCAATGATGACAATTTATCCGTGCTCTTATTCCTCCCAATTGTGATGTAGGGCAATTCACTTTAAGTGGAAGATTTACTTCTTTAGACATCAAAGGAATACCAGTTACTTATTAGAGAATTACATTAACAGATGTGCGAAAAAAAACCTCGAGCAGCATGTGTTTTGCGGGTTGCCATATTCATATTTTCCGTTGCTTCTATAGCCGTTATCGATTGACACAAGATTGAATGGGTTTTGGCTAAGCAATGTAGATCTTAACCTAATTAAAATCCTATTCCATATACGCTACGACAGATAGCGCCCGCTAAAACAACTGTGAAAGTAGCAACAATCTAGCCACGTCAGCATCTTTCTGTGAATGTGTTCAGTACAATGTGACTTATTCACAGTAAGTTGTACAGGATTGGGAGCGATAAAGCAGATAAAATTCAGTTCATAACAATTAATCCATACTTATAAAAGACTAGGGAACTCTTTTTTACTTTCTTTTCCATTGACAGAATGTCTATATTTTTTCTCATATACGATGAAACTTTTGCATTCAGTACTTGAAAAAAACTGTGGCAAGTAGCATTTCTTGGTTGAGGTAATTTTTTAAAACAAATAGTAGCTCTTTGAAGAAAACAAATTTAACCCTCGGTTTCGAGATTTTTCTTTCTCACGTCGGTGAGTGTAAAAGTTTGCGCTGAAGGTGGAAAATATTATGGAATATGGTACCGCGGCCAGCAAAAAAAAATTTATGGGATGAGGCGCTGCCGATCGAGCAAAATTTAAGCTTCGCTACCGAACATTTTTTATCGGTGCACATGTCTGATTGCTTCCAGCATAGGTGACTTTGTCACACATTGTTGGTATTTTTGCCGTGTAAATTGCTACGCATGATTCTGATGCGATAAAACGTCTGTAGTTGCTTTACGAAACGTGAGAAACGTGACTCACGGAACAGACCTCATTTGCTCTTTTGTTTTGTTGTTGTTATCTCCTATTACTGGTAAAAATTCTTCTCCCACTAAGATAGTTCGTTAGTCTTCCCTAGTCGAGACTCCCGGCCAAAGTCCCGCGGGAGTCCCGGAAAAAAAATCCTGCGAGAGTCCCATGGGACTCCCGTCACGGGGTCTCGGCGGGGGCCCGCGGGAGTCCCAGTAAAATTTCAAAAAATCTAAACAAAATTGAAAAATGTCCCGCGAGAGTCCCGGCAGGATCCCGTGACGAGAGTCCCTATAAAATCTTCGCAACGAAAAATCGTAGAAGCTCGTAAACGTCTTACATTAAATTTTCAACTCTTTTCTGCATTTTGAGATCTCTTGGTACTCTAGAAAATGTAACCTCAAAAAGTTATGATTAAAACGCCGCTAGCTATATTTCGATTTATTTTTTGGAAAAGTGGATCTCGCCGTTTTAATCATAACTTTTTGAGGTTACATTTTCTAGAGTCCGAACAGATCTCAAAATGCAGAAAAGAGTTGAATATTTAATTTAAGACGTTTCCGAGCTGTCTATGATTCCACTATGTTTTACTCGGACTTTTCTTCGAGAACATAGTGCAATCAAATTTTAATGCGTTCGTCGAGCAGACAATGGTTTTATCATGTTATAATCTCATCTGGAAAGGAAAAATCAGTATGAATACAGAGGCAGGTAGTAAATTTAGAGGATGTACACAGCAAATTCAGCTCTCTGTTCCCTTACCTAAATAGGACTCATTTTCGCTAGTCACAAAGTTACACTATCGGAGTTTTGGACAAGTTTTTGAGACACATCCCTTTCACGGATTAACTAAGCCCGTATATGTCACAAAGAAGAAAGAAAAACAACTTTCGATATAAAAGGGTCTCTTAAAAGGAATGTTTCTAAAGATAGCGGAGACACTGATTTCATCATGTTTTACCCGATTTTCTCTTCGGGAACATAATGCAGTCAGGGTCAATCATTCACTGCAGACTCACTTTGAAGTTGAGATCAAAACTTGTACACAGTAGTTTTATTAACACGCTCTCTCTTTGTCTAAATCCTTTCTACTTGTCATAAGAACCATATGAATAGTTTTTTCTCATGTATGTCTCAATTATGGTTTGCCGTATAACTGGCATTTGATTGCAGAATAAAAGTGAGAGTAGTTAAATGTTTTATAGCTCGCCTGCGAGTTTTACCGTAAGGTAACGTTTGCCATATGTGAAGAAAACATTGACGCTTGGACTTTCAGAGAATGTATATCCGTAGATATTATCGCTAGGATCAGTTAGTTATTAGAATCTCATATTCTAAGAATGAGGCGAAATGGCTGAGCCCCAATCCTTCGTGCGTCAGACAGAACCGAACTGATCATCGCTACATCCTGAGAGTCACTAACGGCAAAGCGATATTACACCGAGGATACTCACAATTGTTATAGCATCAACCTTTCATGCATTTCTCACTTCTGTGCAGTTTTATTTTTGAGATCTTTACACAGCAAACATTAACTGAGAAATCTCCTAGATTTGGTGCATTTCATGAGAAAGAACGATTTTTGATATCCAAAATGAATGAAAAACTGCAACTGTGCGACAGTCAATAGAAAGGATTTTATATATCCTTATTCTCTCACTCACTACAACTGCTGTGTACTCGGTAAATTGGTTATTTTAGTGATTAAGTTCTACTTTAAAAAAGATCAAAAAGCAGATATAAACTGCAAAAACTTCGAGTATAAAAGTAGTCTACTTTAAGAAATAAAGTGGCTTATATAACGAGCACTGTTTTTCGTCTCGTTTAAAATGAGAAAAAACGTTAGCATCGTCAAACATACACGTGGCGTATGATATCCTATAGATATATATGTATATAAGCATGTTTCTGCGTTGGAAGAAAAATGTTAAAAAAGGACAGACTGCTCCACGTGCTTATCCACGTGATATAAACGTATATATGTATAAGGCATTTTATTTCTTAAAAGTAGACTACTTTTATGCTCGAACTTTTTGCAGTTTACATCTGCTTTTTGAACCTTTTTAAAGTAGAACTAAAGTGAGTCTGAGGTGAATGATTGACCCTGATTGCATTATGTTCCCGAAGAGAAAACCGGGTAAAACATGATGAAATCAGTGTCTCCGCT
>CAJNOQ010004959.1:0-16325 GCA_905250885.1 Didymodactylos carnosus | reverse complement strand
TAATTTAATAGATTCACCGAATGAATTTCATTTTACCTAACATATATTCAAAGTGCATAATCTGTTATAGAAGGGATGAGTCATTTAGCGTCAGTCCACATACCAGTAGTTTTCAGGTGGTAATAGTAGTTGTAAGAGAAACTATAAGCGAAATCAAACATTTCATTTTAACACATTGCATGTTTTTTCTATTTCTTTCTGCGTGTATATTCAATACGCGCACGGCAGAGTGTACAAGGAAAGTAATTGTTTAAGACGTCATTTCTTTTTCTAGCTATAAATCACATACGGGACAGTAGCGAATGAATAAAATAAAATATGATCCTACTGTTACTCTTTATTCCGCTACAACTTCAAAGTCTTTATTTGTATTTAGATCCAAAACGAAAAATCTTCCCTTATTCCAGAATGACAATCCACAATTCCGGACTAGCATTCCAGAAATTTTGTATCCATTCGTTTTCTCCCTTGATATAATCTAATACGAAATTTATCAAATCGTTCGTTTTTTATGTTTCAAAACGAGTACATCATTTTTCTCAAACAGCAAAAAATCTCACATTAAAAAATCTTGTAGAATCGATGGAGAACATTCACTTTTCACACTAGGTTCCTGTTTGACATCGTGCATAGAAAAGGTTATTAAATCTGAAAAAAACCATTTAATATACAGTGACGGCAGAAATTATTTATACGCTTTTTCTTTTAATCATGACTCGGTAACAAAAAAAGTTTTTGACAAGCGGTTCGCACCAAAATATTCTCCGCTCTCTCTAGTATGTTTGTAGATAAAAATAGTTAGAAATATTCATTGTTACTCTTTGTAGGCCCATTAGACCGAAAATAAACGTTTTGCGACGGCAAAAATTATTTGTACGGTTGATAAAAATTATTTTTTACGCTGTATAGGCACCGGAAAAATATGAAAACTGTATCAATAGAGCGCGGGCTACATTTTGGTAAAAAAGTAATTTTGAAAAGCTTTTTCCTTAGGGTGAAAACGGGACTTTAAGACAAAAGTACCATACTCTTCACTGTGACTGCTAAATCTCGGGAATGAGTAGATGAAAAAAAAATTCTGATTAAGCCATTCGAAAGAGCATCAAAAACTGAGTAAAATAAATATAGTCTGGAAGTTAAGTAAAGAAATTTAACCCATCTTTTAATGTTTTGCATTTTAGGGCTATTTTTGAAATATCTTTTCTGCACAAGAGGGTAAAAATTTAAACCGTACAAATAATTTTTGCCGTCGGAAAACGTTTATTTTTCGGTCTAATGGGCCTACAAAGAGTAACAATGAATATTTCTAACTTTTTTTTATCTACAAACATACTAGAGAGAGCGGAGAATATTTTGGTGCGAACCGCTTGTCAAAAGCTTTTTTCGTTACCGAGTCATGATTATCAGAAAAAACGTACAAATAATTTCTACCGTCACTGTATATGGTTAATTTTGAAAACAAAGTAAATAAGACGTCCAATTTGTCGCTTGTATTGATATTCGCTAATAGTTTCGTTTATTCGTACCTAGTATACTAGAAATGCTTATATTAGTTTGTTCATTAAATTTCGTTATTTTGTATCGTAGTGTTGAACATCCATCAATAAAACAAACACTATTGTATTTTTGACTGAATGGATAACATTCAAAGTGTTTTTTAACATGGTGGTTTGTGACATCAATGAAAATACTACGTTTGTAAAATTTGATCCGTACTAGGGAAGTCTACATTTATTGAAGTGCCCTAATTGTAAAGGCGCTATATAAATCATCGTCTATTGGAATTGAGTTTTTTTACTAATCTTGTACTGCATTAAATAAAAATCGCATCCGTTCTTATCGCTGTATAAGTTTTGTGAAAATTTGCAGGCTTTTCTTTCGGAATATAAGAAGGAAAAGCCAGAAAAATGAAATTTTAAGTTTACAGTTTTTGTTAGATTTCTACGGTTCTTGCACTTTCTGTGTCCGATACGGCAACACAGACAAACTTTTCTTTTTTATTTAAAATTATGTTTTTTTTGGTTTTTCGAGCTGAATGAACCACTAAGAAGTAAGCCCATCGCTGGTAGTAATGGAAGTCAATCTGGGTAAAGACCTTATCATACCTTGAAAATATGATGGCTAATCTTAGTCATCAAGACATCTATCACTTGTACTAAACGACGTTTCTCAGCAATTCGCAAGTCTTAATTTCTACTAAACTAATATTTTAACATTTTAGATTTGTGTTTCATCCTTAGAATAGGGATTGTCAGATGCCAGCAGGGCCGGCTCAAGCCAATTTTCAGGCGTGTGTCAAAAATGTCTTTGCACCTTTTTATATCAAAAAATTTTAATTTTTTTAAATCTTCTGTTGAAAAGTGCTTTTATATGAATAACGAGGCGCCTTTCTAGTCCTCGCGCCCGTGTGTTGGGCACGCCCTAAACACGCCTTCAGCCGGCTCTGGATGCCAGTTATCGTGCTGTGCAATATGGGTAATTCTCTCGATAAGAGAAATATTAGTTCCATGATCAGTCATCAGCAGAAAATATGCTATGATATACTAATAAAAATACTAAAGATTTTCTAATAAAATACCGAGTTTTGTGCTTCTTTTAGATGTGAAAATAATCTATGTATACGAAGTTATTTGCAATTATTCACATACGTTCTTTTACGTACGTGAAAGTAAAATGAAACTAACGATGAATACCCTTAAAAAAAGAAGGATTCTAAACAATGTTGTAGGCAATGGTAATGCCGGTCAGTAGAAGAATTCGCATGAGGAGATAATCTAAAATAGAACTGACTGTGTTAATGTTTTCAACAGATGTGTAATGAAATGTCTATTTTATTTATGAATTGATTTTCAAAAGTTTACTTTACAAGAAGTTTTTGTTACTTTAGCAAAGAGTTGAAAATAAAATCTGTGTAGATATATACACAATTTTCTCTGTTTTAGTAAAATAATCGCATGATATTTACGTTATATCCCAATTTGATCGATTATATCGATAGTAGTTTGTCCATTCGCTGCCCCATATATTTACTCAGATATATCTAAATGTTAAAAATACCGTAACTAACAAATAATTACGTTCTTATTTTCTTAACCTGTCTATATCGAAGAAGAGAAACTAGCATTCATCCTACACAGTCCTAGCAAGTCTTATACAGACTTATTTATCTCTTTTCTGCGTGTTTTTCGTCGTAGTCCGCTTTTTTAAATCATTCCAGCGTATTTAATACATCCTGGATGCTTTAAAACAATCGGGCTGCCCTATTTTATGCATCAAAAATGCATCTGATTTACATGGGAGAATGTATCCAAGGTGCCTTGATTAAACATCAACAATGTCTCACGAAGACTCTACAGATGCATAAAATTGAAATCCAGGCGCCGTCGTAAGACATCGTCACACGTCTTTTACATGGAAATATCTTATCTTCTTATCGATCAAAAATAAGGTTGCCTCTAAGGCTTCTAAAGTGCAATTATTTTTAAAAAATACACCTCTTTTTTCACAGTGTAACGACAAACAGACAAAGATGTCAATATATCAAATAAAAACCGACTAGGCCAGAAACACCATATATAGAAGCAGGTCGGTATGACATTGCGTAAAGGAGATGCTTACTGCACTGTAAGAAAGAAATATATAAAGGAGCGCACTATGTTTAAACTCCTTAAAATCCGTGTGTTCTCGATTCAAATGCTCAAAATTATTTTGCCTGTGTCAGTAGATTTTGATATTTTTATTGTTTTTATAAAAAAAGTGTAATTCTTTGTGGGTTTATTAACATTTAGTCACAGGCAGTGACCCTATTAATAGAAAGACTCTTACATTTAACATAAAGCTCTGTTTTAGAGTATTTCCCATAATGTGATCACTTTAAATCGATCCTAATTATGAATTTAACAATGACCATCTGTAGTTTCTATTGAAATTGGTCCACACGATCACTGTAATTGCCTACAGCCATTTTTCCTGCATGCAGTCAAATATAATAAATATAGCTCTTCATGGTTTTCTTCAACATATCTGTTTCCGTTGTGTCTCCCCATCTTCTATTATTGAGAATGATTTTTCTGTTTTTATTCTCAAGTGATAGTCATTGTAGTCCTTCTTTTAAATTTTATACGTTCTCTCACGATATTTTGTGAATGTTGTTGTTCTTTTCTTCTTATTTTGCTTTTCTGTTTAACATATCATCGACACTCCTTTATTTTATTTCTTTGTTCACCAAAATTATCCCAACTCGTTTGTTTTTTTCAAGAACTATTTCACATATCATAGATATAGACAAAGGTTAGTATAGTAGTCATTATTTCTTTCTCTCGGTAAAAGAAAATGAATTGGCTCTATAATAGAAATTTTTTGCCACAAACATACATATCGGTTAAACATATATCATACATTATACTTTGTCGTTTTTTTATTAGTGCATAGGTTTTTAGTTGAATAAATTGACAGAATTCAACAATATTCTCCTCTTCATCGTTTCTTCTTCTCATTTTCTTTCTTTCCTTTTTTTTTTTGTTGCATTTCAACATACCGCGCTGAACTGAAGAACAAATTGAATGAGCCAATTATTATTATTATTAATTTTTTTCGAATATCATCGAAAATATTTTTCTATTGTTCGATTTTTTACTGTATAACAGCTAAAACATATAAACAAAAGAAAAAAATATATTTGTTTTAAATGGTTGTTGTTGTTTATACATATTTATTTATGATTGCTGCAGGATCAATACATCTCTGACTTTTCTATTATCATATGATTAGAATAAACTGTTACTAGTCCAAAAGACTAAGAGAAAATAATCAATCCAAATCATTATAAAAATTAAATAATTATATACCACAAACAAATGTATTCACCTTAATCGAGATAAAATACGATAAAGAGTAAGTTATTATTTAATATTAATTTTGAATTATTAAAGAACAAATCTATTAATGGTTCTGTTTGATATATCAAACATACTTTCATATTAAACACTTTTCATGTCCACAGATAATGAAATGTAGAGACAGAATGTAAATATATTGATAACTAATAGTATGTGAATAAAAATAATTTTCGTTCGCAAATAAAGATTTGTTAAAACCCTCAAAAAATAACCTATTGTCAAATGAAGCGTCAGTAAGTAATATGTAAATCACATTTTTCATAGGTACAGTGCATCTATAGAAAACTTTCCTTTTAAAAATTCAATTTAATAGTTTGCCTGAATTTTTTCTCTACTATTGATGTGTGTGCTATAATCTCCATATGTATGTGTAATAAACTTGTCAAATAATTTTATACGCATAACCAAACATGTCGTGTAGACAATTAACAGAGGAAAGACATTCTAAAGTTTTTTCTATTTTTTTCCTGTTTGATTACTATTGTGATTTAGAAGTCAAGTAATAACATGAGTATTTAACAGGAGGGTAGAAAAACAACAAAACTTTGAAACGACATTAGGGTACGGAGAAGGAGGAGATAAAAATTGAACATCATCATAGTGTAGTCTCAAGCGAATAAGCGAAAAATATTACAACTCGTGCATTACACAGCATCATAGAATAAAAAATAACGTTGTTAAACTTTCAGATACACATAAAAAAAAAAAAAAAGATGTTCATTTTTTCCGTTATGTATTTTTAATACGGAACATGCAAAAAAAATTGATCACTAATGATACTTAAAACATAAGGGCAAATAACAAACATTTTTGGTGTGAATTATTTGACAGAGACTGACAAGTATGTAATTACAAATATACACGTGGTCAAAGGGTTGAGATCTACTTTTTGATAATTCCTTTAGAATAAATCTCCGAATTTATATATCATCTTCCCTTTGCAAACTGCAAATTTCAAGATAAGCATAGCAGCGTAGATAAGATTAGTTGTCACAAAGCATATTCAGAAATGGCCAGCAGCTGGATTTTCGAGATATTCTAAACTTGTAAAGGAATCAACTCTGGGCGACTGATTTTACGGCAATTCTGTAGAAATCTTATAGTTACCTTGTAAGAACCTTATACAAGGCATTCGATGGCTTCTATACTCTCTTCTCGTGGTTGTTTTCTTTTCCGTGCAGTGGCTCTGTATTTACAAGGCTTTGATTTTTTTGTGCTTTCCCTTGACACGAGATGTTTTCTTGAGCATAAAATAAACTTTCAAGTTCAAGTTCGATAGAAATGCGTAAGACATTGATAAGATTCTTATATGAAAAACATATAAGAATCTTATAAGATTTTGACAAGATAAGTTATATAATTATTTTGTAAAAATTCCTGACATTTTAATAAGGCAACATAATAAATTTTATTTCTATCAATCAGAGTCCTTCATCATATGCAAATATGAGGTTGGAGAATTACAATAACATTTACTGCGGGCGTTTTTGTTCTTGTTGCTCTATTATGCTTCCAATATCGATTCTTTGCATCATATTTTTCTATGCCTAGAAAATTTGGAAAGTCTTACAGCTCTCTATCTCGCTCATTCAGAACCATTCATCGGCCTAAATTACTGCTGCTTTCAGCATTTTATTTCTCATTTTAGTAGTGGAAGTATAATATTCCATCGATCACACTATTTTGATCTGATTGCAATCCTTTTTCATTAAAAATCATAATTTTAACTATTTATATCTTTTTCTTTCTGACGATATACGTTGGAAGAGAAATAAAGAATACGTGCATGTATCGCCTAACATAGATGTAAGCTTCGTCCGTCTTCGTTCTAACGTATGTCTCAACAAAACAATATCTAAGTAGATCCGTCCCTATCTCGCTGTAATGCTAGTGTCTTTGTAGAAGGTACTGAGGTAGATAAGTTCGGATTCCGAGTTGGTTTCGAACGAAATAGCCAGTATTCTACACAAACAAATGTAATTAGTGAAGAACAAGATTTTTAACAATTAGCTAAACAAACGGAATGTAATGCAAAAATGAACTAAAGTACAAACGTTGAAGAAATGAGCTGATAGGATATTAGCAAGTTAATAAAACGCTCTGTGCCTCTATACTGAAAGATTTTATAATAATGTCCTTTGACGTATGAAATACACTTAATCGTGACTCACATACCATAACACACATCGTCTATCGAGAATCGCTTAATTACCGTTAGTACGCCTGTAACTTAGCTCATAAATAGAATAATAACTACACTGGAAAAAAGTTTACGATAAAACTCCCGAACTATCGCTCGAATAAAATTTTGTCTGCAGAAAGAGAACATCTACATACTATAACAAATATAAAGTTCCAAGTAACCATATTAATCGGATAAAGCGTTAATAGAGAAGTGCTCGTGACAACGTTTGTATTTTGTGCGTTTTTATATTGTCGATTTTACTAAAATCTTAATCTGGTCTCAAGCTATAGCTGCGAGACAGGATAATGAAAAACAATCGTTATTTTCACATTTTTAATTAGTATGCAGATCATTTTATGCCTGTCTTACAGCTATTTTAATCAGTTATATTGGTTTGTTTGTCTAGTGAGGGGATAGTGAGTAAACGTATCTAAAGAGAGAGGATGGTATACCCTTCTTTTGTTTTGTCACCTCAGTGGAAAGCACTCTTTCAGCTTCTTTCTCAGTCTTCATGGTTCAACATTGTGACGAAAACGGTTCGAAAGTGGAGTAGTTTCTGCAGCAATGGAATGAGTCGCGCTGTAACATAGTGTTTATCCTTGATGAGACTGATTTTTTCTCTCGCACAAAATTGCTATGTGCTGCAGAAATGCTCTGTACTCTGGAAGAAAAGTCCGGTTAAAACAGAAGACACACTGGCCATGCGTCAGTTCGAGACATAATATTCAAAGAAGTATTCTTGAGCATATTAATCAAACCAAAATTGTATACAGATCAGGGCTAGTTGCATTCCACATCCCTATAAGGAGGATTTTATTAGATCCTTATATCAGACTGTTATAAGATGCTACGTATTCCATCGACTGCATTATTAAGACTTTCATACGATTTCTATAGATGATTGATTCTCTCAGAAAGATTCAGTCACCTGATCTTAAGAAAGATTTTGGTACAAGAAGTTAAGAAATTTCAAGATATTCAAGATCTTGAGTTCTTGAAATCTTTAACTTCATACATTTTCTTACCAAGGTCTTGATTCAAATTGTTTCACTAGGGACTTAGTCAATGTAAAAGGAACTAATCTCCTTTAGAAAAATTTAAAGATTTTTTCCTACCCATGGAAAAGTTCAGGAAGAACCATCATTGTCGTTTTTCAGTGCTCAAAGAGAACAAATATTTTCTTAATGCACTTGCTGCAAAGAAAAAAAGTTTCATTTTGTCGCTCTGAGTGAGATGGCGTCATCTGTATCGCTCCGATTTCATTGGGATAAACATCTACAAACTAATACAGAATGAATCATGTTGTCTCAGGAAAAATGTTTTGGATAGACTTCATATTAGTGGAATGAAACTTGGGTTTTTGTCTCACAATATAGTCCGGATTAGACGAAAGTTGAAATGCATTCGTAGCTTTGGTCCTAAGGATGACTTCTTGATGTAAAGTTGGATTAATTCAACAAAATCTGCCACATTCAACGTGGACTCTTGTCTATAAAAGAACGTTCTAAATTTTATTTTCGCTCGATTTCGTGTGTTTGACACTAAAAATAAAGACAGTAATGTTTTGTTACATTCTGAGAAATAGAGAGCATTTTTAGGTTTTCACCTTCGTTCATAACCGTTTATTAAGAAAGAAAATTATGATTATGATCGAGAAGCAAAAACGCGTTTTTTAGATAAAACGAAGAAAAGTGTATTTTCGGAATACTTTTGACAAAGCAAAAGCCACATCACAGAGAGTCTTCTGATCCGAACTTTAGTGTAGTTTACAAGATTGTAAGCACCACGATATGAGAGCCGAGAGCGTATCCTCCCTCAATAATTTGAAACTTATTAGCGACTTCTGCGAAAAGGCTGCTACTGTTTAAAAGTAGTTCTTCAGGCACCATTAAATGATGCCTCGCTCGATGTTGGCTTGCTGGAAAGTGACAAAAAAGCATTTTGGATAGTAATTTCTATTCAAAAGTATTCAATTTAGCTATTGAAGGGATTGCTTTATTTAGTGCCAAACGGTTGTTTAGCAGTAACTGTTCATAATAAAGCATTTATTATTTCGTTTATTTTTTAGATGAAAGAAGTGGGTAATGGATATGTTTGTCCTAACGATCGTCAACTCCAGTTACGTGCAAAGTATGTTTGTAATACATCTCAATCATTACAGTATTTTTTATATCTCTTTATTTAAAGACTCAATTCTGGCTGGTCCTTTCATACATCTCGCACGAATACAAATCGTAGTGTTCCCACCGCGATGAGATTAAATAATCAACAAACATTTAAAGATGAAGAAGTAGAAAGAATCAAAAAAGTAATCGAACGAGCACAACGAATAGATATGATCGAGCAGCAACGTGTCGGGTAATTGTTTTACGTTTCTTTGAACAATAAGTAATATAGATTTTATGATGCTTGCTATTCTACTTATTTAGAAAACTAATTGATCGTCTAGATAATATGAAGAAACATGCAGCTGGAAATGGATCTACACAATGTGTTTTATGTGCAGATAGCTTTGGAATGTTAGGAGCTTCGTCGGTGGCGTGTACTGACTGTCATAAAGTAAATATTCATGTTCAGAGCAATTTTTTCTAAAAAAAAAATTCTGTTCTAAAACTTATTTCTCTTTATCCAACCTTTATAATGTCTACTCTCCGTTCTACTAGTTTCTTTTTATTTTTACGTGTAGAGTGTTTGTAATAAATGCAGTATTGAAACAATGAACCCAGCAAATCAACAGACTGTCTCGTTATGTAAAATCTGTAGCGAAAATCGTGAAGTAAGATGATAGTATACTTTAAGTATTAAGATAAACGTGTTTTTTTCAATTTTAGCTATGGAAAAAATCTGGCGCTTGGTTTTTTCGTTCCTTACCACCTTATGTTCTTCCATCAAGTGTCAAACAGCCTTCTCCAGTAGCATCAAATTTCACGAAAAGTATTTGATTAACAAGAGATTAATATTTTAAACAATTTCTATAGGCTATTTTGTGTTTATAGGCGATCAGAATTCGTCAGATGATGATAGTAGTTCTGATGAACATCAACATCGTCTGTCCAATAATAAATTTACTCATCAACAATCGCCAAGTAAGAAAATATGCCATTCAGTAATGAAATGTGAAATGCCTTGTCCTTTTAGCTTATGCTACAACAACTATGAGTCTGCCTCAACAACAGTCTGAGCAACATCAACAATTAGAAAGTGCTTCTTCGATGCCGACAACAAATGAGAATAGTATGGACTCATTTAAATTAGATGGAGACAGGAGTAGTACGAGTACAAAAGGTGACATATTCATCATGTATAAACCGTAATCATTAACTATGCTTATCTATTGTTAGAATTATCAATTGACGATTATATTCCAAAATCACAAACAAAATCTGCTTTTGTAACAACAACTGTAAATAGTAATAATAATATTAGCAGCAATTCGTCTCCTGTTCTAAATACATCGCCAATTAGTGAAAACTGTGGTAAGCAAAACCAACTGACATAGATAATAACTATTGAAAAACTAATAGATAACTCATTTAACTCAATGTTTACAGGCTATGGTTCACTCGAATTTGAATTGTTATATAAAGATAGTTTGAACATCTTAACAATACGTTTAATTAGAGGAAAAAATCTATCTTCCTGTGATTCAAATGGACTCAGTGATCCATACGGTAAGCTAAATAATAAATATATTTATTTCACTATAGATAAATACATCACTTTTTTTTCTTAGTGAAAATTCATTTGGTTCCTGGAGTAGCTAAAGCAACGAAATTACGGAGTAACACAATACGTCGTACATTAAATCCAGAGTTCGATGAAACATTAGTGTATCATGGCGTCACAGTTGAGGATATGAAAACAAAAACACTCAAGTAAAATACATTCGTTTTATTTTTTCAAATAGTACTATGATCTATCGTTTTGTCAAGTAATCGAACGATAAAACTTTATTGTTTTATTTATTTTTTTACATTGTTTAGATTAACCGTGCTTGATGAAGATTCTATTGGTGCTGATTTTATTGGTGAATATCGTTTGAAATTATCATCAATTAAAACAGATACGAAAGAATCATTTTCTGTTTATTTGCATAACAAAACAGAAGTAATATAACGCATTATTTTTCTTACCACTCATTTCAAATAGAAATATCAAGATAATTTTAGCGAAAATCTATCTTGTAATATTTTTCTTTATTTAGGATGCTGAAGTAAGTCGCTTATCGCATGTTTGCGTGAGCACAATAAAAACTCATGTTGCAGTGTTGTTTTTGTTGTTGTCGTTAGGAGCAAATGTAAAGATTAATATAAGCTTTTATTAAATTATAGAAATAGTATATGAGTAGCAAACCTTGTTTAAGTGGAAGAAAAATTTGTTCATTAATTAGTAAAAACGGTTTTGATGGTTACTAGTTGCTCTGAGCAATGTGCAAAGGTATCTTGTTCTGCTAGATCCTAATAATAATTAAATCTTGTCAGTTTTATAAGGGGAAAAGCCTCATAATCGCAATGGAGTTTTAAAAATGCAAAATCGGTTTTGTTGTAACTTTAAGATGATTGTGGTTAGATTTTTCGTATACAATAGATCAAAGTTATTTATTCTTCATCTTTTCCAGTACTAAACGAACAGACGTCCAAGTAATCTATCTTTAGTAAAAGGTGGTGGAAAATAAGCTAGTTTTTTTTTGGAAATGGCTTCTGAAAAATTATAATTAAATTTCACTAGCATTTTTTTAAGCATGATCAGAAAATGCTGCTTAATGAAAATGCTTAATAAAAATAATTTTCTTGGTTTTTTATTTGCTGTTTGCTAACTGAGGTTCGTTTCTCTCGACCAGACACTTTAAGAGTAACAGAACAAGAGTTACTATACCTGTTTTCCAGTCAAAGTGACTTATCTCTTAACTAATCTATGTTTTTTAATGCAAAATTACGCTATTTTCTTGATTATTATTATTTTCTGTCCATTATCTGCTTATTCTCTATATATAAAACAATTGTGCCTTTTTTGTCTATATACAGTGACTCGAAAAATTATTTGTCCATTTTTATTTTTAATTTTTCTCTTTAACCATAATACCTAGAACAAATTTGAAAAAAGATGTAAACAGCTGGAAGAATTTTCAATCTTGTGTGGCGTATATAAAGACTCCATCGACATTTCTGAAATCAGGATTTATGGAAAATTAAAATCTTACAAAAAAAAAAAACGCTTACCCGAATTCGATCGAGAATTTTTTTATAGATAACTCTGTCATATAGAGCAAACATTTCTGAACAAAATGAGACGTCTCCGAGCTCTCTATGATATTTTTTCATGAAACAGCACTCAATTTACGATAAATAATTTTTCGAGCCACTGTTACGAATAGCGAAATTATGTGCTTTGACATCTCATTTGATACTGACACATGCATGGTTGTTGAATCAACTGATTAATATCTTTTTAACCGACTGGTTTACTTTACTAGTGACTATATTATTTTAGTTACCTGGTGATGAAGATAAAACTGAACGTGGTAAATTATTAATTGGTTTACTGTATTCTAAATCGACGAATGATTTTCATGTTAAATGTATTCGTGGTAGTCAGTTATTACCTATGGATTTCGGCAAAACTTCAGATCCATATATCAAATTATCGTTATATCCAGTACCACCTGATTCCAAAATTGGAGATAAATGGCATTTTAAAACATCTTGCATTAGAAAAACATTACATCCAACTTTTAATGAAGAATTTGTTTTTCATCAAATACAATTGAAAGATTTAATTAGTAAAACGTTACAAGTCACTGTGTATGACAAAGATGTGGGCAAGAAAGATGACTATATAGGTAAATTCAGGTTCATTTAAATCTTATTAGAGTTAATTGATTATTTCAAGCTGGAAGAATGACAAATGCTGATTTTAAGTGAATAATTTTGACTTTACAATTATTAAAACGAGCAAAACTAGTTACCCATTTTATAGGCCGCTAATCTCTTTTAGGTGGATTTGAACTTGGCCAAAATGGTTCTGGCGATGAATTAGGACATTGGTTGACAATGGTTAAATCACCAAATCAATGGACTGAGATGTGGCATAAATTAAAGCCCGATCATTTTAATCATTCTGACTTAGACTCATCCATTGCGTCTAAATATAAATAATATACTGATTTTATTTTTATCTTTTTCTTTCCTTGTTACTGTTATTTATGTTTATGAAACTATTTTCTTTAAGATTTGTATACGCAAAAACAAACAAACACCATGAAACTTGTTCGATAATTTTTTCTTAATCTTCCTTGGCATTTTGTGCCTTATTGTTGATTACATAAGCGTGTATAGGTAAACAGGGACATCGTTTCTGTCTTCCTTGTTTGTTTATCGAACCCATTTTCTTTTTTCTTTTTGTGTCGATAATCTCAACCATTTGCTCATCTAACTTTTTCTTTGATAATGTATATGTGTCTGTGTTACGTACGTATCAAAATCAAAGAACATATGTGTGTATGAGTTTGTTCTGAAAAAAAATCTGAAACAAACAAAATAATTTCAGCAGTGAAAATCAACAGTGATTGTAAACATAATATTTTGTTCATATTTATTTTTCTTGTCTTTTTTTTTCTTCTTCTTGTTGTGAATTTTGTTATATGTTTCATTTTTATATCTGTATAAAAAAATGAGGTATTACTTTACAGATGCTAAAATAGTTCTATAGTATTTTTTGTGTTTCTTCCAAAACAAATGTGTGTGAAAATAATGATAGTACAGTGCGAAAAAAAATAAATAAAAAACTTTTTTGAATAAATCAGTTGAATATTTTAATAATGTCTTAGGATAGCTACAAGTTTTCTAGGCAGGGATTTGATCGGTACTCTGTTTAGTTGCATAAGATAAAGATTCTATGAGTTGAGAATCACAATAGTTTTCACTATAATGTCTTCCCAAGAAAGTTAAAAATTTCTTGATCAATTTTGAATATGAAAATTAATATATCCAGTAAGATTCTAATAGTTGTCGACGTGTATTCGAGATATCTAAAGATAAACCTAGTCAATTAATGGTTCCGAGCTCGACGAGTGATCAATGTAATTCCTTATTGTTATTCTAAGTATTTGCACTGATAATAATCCAATTTCGACTTTGCTCATCTGAGAACGAACTAGCACTAGAGTTATGCTACACAATTATTCATGCTGAAACTTAATCATTGAAGAAAAGTTAGCGTAATTAAGGCTCCCTCTCAGAAATGGTGATTTTCAGTCAAAAAATCGGTTTTGAGATACGCACTAGCCTGAAGTGTCTACTTTCAGAATCTGTATCGCTTTTGGTTACAAAAGTGGTTTTCCACGGATTTTGAGTTTAAAAGAGGAAAAGAAACTACATGGTCTGACAAGCGTCGATTTTTGAATCAGATCTTAATTTTTTGTCAAACTGAGGATTTTCAGAAAACCCGGAAGGCGTTTTTGAGTTTTGGAGATTGGTGGTTGCCTGGAAAACCAACAAAGGTTTAATTGAAAAATCGGTGCCGGTCAGTCCATGTAGTTAGGTGTCTAGTTTAAAATAAAACAAACCCGGACTCTCCAGCTTTGAAGTATATTAAAAACTTCAGAGGTCTTTTTGGAACTTGATCTCTGGAAAACTCCTGAATCATTAGACTTGGAGACAAAAAATTTTTTTATTCCGGTAACTCATTAAACCTAACATTTATGGAAACTTCCGTCAAGATCGGATGTACGGTGTAGTAGACAATTTTTGAGGGGGGGGGCTTAAGCTGAATATGTCATTGAATAATCATGTTTAACATACCAAAAATTGTGATTTAGACTGCAGTAACGTGTGATTTAGTGAAACGAACAATGAACCAAGAAACTTTATTCAACACCATCGAAAATGCAGAGTACTTCATACTAGAAAGATAATACTCAAAAAACGTTTTTCAATCTACAATATGCAGGTGTTCGCGTTTCCAATGGGGAATTGTTTAAAAAAGCCGGAAAGATTTGTTTAGCAATATTAAAGAAATCAAGAGCTTTTTGTAGTCGAATTGAAACGTTCAATCTATGTTATTCTGAGTAATATTTTCATGTAAACAAGCAAATATTTCAATATTTATTGACAAATATCGTTATTGATATGTCAGAGCAATGTACAAAAATGCATATAGTGATATGAACACCTAAACATCTAGATGCTGCATTATACACGATAATATCAACAGTAGATGATCAGAGTATTATCAATCTCATCGGAATAGTGTTTTCGTTACCATTTCTTTTGGTTCTCTGTTCTCATTTCGCTCGATTACTGTAACCTATGATTGAATTTAAAAAATGATTTGTAAAACACGCAGTTACAAATTACTTATAAGGAAAATGGAAAAAATATGAGGTTAAGTTGCTTTTAACGAGATAATTGCCAGATGCAATTTATCGTCTAACGATCATAGTTTTTAGTACCTCTGAGCACAGCTTAATTATGTGAAGAAACAAAAGATTTCTGAGATGCTAAGGAGACTTTCAACGTGCTGAGACATAGTGGTGCCGGTGCTCATCCGAAATGCTACTACTAATAGATACGTGGCTATCACTGTAAAGAACATATTCTTCAAATCTGTAGAGAACTCGAACAATTAAGGCACGTGAGTTCTTCATTTATCCCATATAATATATAGAATTAGTCATGAGTTCTTTCACTTTCCAGGAAATTTGTATAAGCTTCATGAAAAAATCAAAGAACTCAATGTAAGTTTTTTTAAAATATGCCACTATTGAAAATAATCACTCTTTTTCCTTATTATACGTTATCAGCAGTTAGACAAATTGCTTCGAAAACAAATAAAGGGATGGACACAATAGAGGACCCGGGTCTTATATCGCGTCCTAGCGCTCATAACTTTGAAGGGGCCCCTTCAAAGTTATGAGCTGATATCCGTATTTTATGTTTTTGACATAACGTATCCAACAGTTTAAAAACCGTTGTTGGAAGTCTTGGAGTTTTTTATCTTCGACAGGAACAATCATCCATCAAGTGCAAAATTGACTCTACCGGCACAAAACTTTATTATCGAATATAATCGAAAGACGCGATCATGATACATAATTAGTCGCTCCGTTAAAACATCTTACAAAGGACACCGCCGGATAAGTAGCGATATCTGCCACCCTACGTTTTCATATTCTGAAGACATGGTCAGATAGAACTCACTCTGGCGAACATGAATATGATGTCAGAAACGTTCAGAACCACTTA